>JAQGCB010001435.1:0-14505 GCA_034698835.1 Protaphorura tricampata
ACACATCGTCGGCGATAGGGTTTTCATATTATCTTCCTGTATATCAAAGGCATATACATACTCACTTCTATTTTCTACCTGGTGTGTCGGTCCAAATAAAACTTTCGGAGAATTGACTCCACATCAGGGGGTTCATGTGGAGTGGAAATTCATACCGAAATCCAATTCTTGTCGTTTTTACCCTTTCCATCAAATCAATCTAAGCTTGACATTAATTTTTTCATAGTTTGAGAAGGTCACAAAGTATTTCTGGGAAGAAATACAGGTGGTACATGGAGCTATTCTGGTATGAATCATGTTTGAGTATTCGAGGCTTAAAATCACACTAAATTATAAAATCCACAGAAAATGAAAGTGAATGAAAATTTGCTCCGGAAGATCAAGTCCAGACCGCAACTAAATTAGATTCTTTTCTTATTACGATACGACGCTGAGCTGTACTGAAATTACTCATTGTTGGGTTCGGTTGGCGGCAGAGAAAGATCAAGTAGTTCCACCGGATATTTTTTTTACTCGAGAAAGGGGTTACACTACAGGCCCGACATATACAAACAGAAATTATCCATATTAATCAAATCGGTCGGCGGGTCCGCCCTTCTTGCTGGTGTTAATTGTAAGTAACCTTCTGTTTCATTTTGAACACCGCTCCGGGCTGAAGGTTGTACCATCCGTCCGTAGAGTAAAGAGTTGTCGAGTAAATTAGAACCAGACCGACAATTCTCTACCTTGACTTCATTTGCTTACTTCGAATAATGAATTTATGTTATATTTTGGTATGGCCAGTTTTTGAATTCCATTGTATGAAAATTTGAGAAATAAAACACCAAAGAATTGTTTGAAACATGTGCTTTTTGTAACTTTGATTTTAATGGTTAATCAAAAGGGCTTATTCCAAGATTGTCTGCCTATAACCACATGAGACTCTATTCAAACCAAAATAGCTTAATTTAATGCGGACTTTTGGAATGGCACAAACTGAAGCAAAAAAAATGAACAACGCGATGACTAATTAATTAATACTAATCGTACGTACGTAAAGTAATTCACACAAAAATGCATTTTGCCAGGCGGGTGTTGGTTGTAACTTAACAAAATAACAAAAACATTTTTGGTCATCACAATTAATAGCTGCCAATTTATGCCTACATTCAATTCTGATTTACCTTAAACGTGGCCAGTAAAAAATCGCCGCGCGGAGAATGTGACGTACGTAAGCCATAAAATGGGTACTGTTACAACTCTTCTATGTATAATAAGCAATTTATTATTTAATTTAATTTATTCTACTAATTACATAATATTAATTAAATAATTAACAACATACACTAATTCCGTATATTAACTAATTAATACATACAATTCAACGCACAAACATCGATGCATGAATGGTTTTGGTTTTTTTTACTTTGTATAATAAGGTTTAAGTGTAATGATTTTTATACTGAAATATCATCATCATTAATAACTTCAATTGGTACACCCTGATTTGGGAACAATCAAGGAGTATCGTCAGGCTCTTCATTGTTCGGTGAGTGACTGTTGGCAGGGCTTGAACTACTGGGTGGGTGATCTCTGACACCTTGTCCATGTCCATGGCTATTGTAGAAAGCTGAAAGGCTTTGCAATGAGGTAGATGCTGGGAGAATTGGTTGTTGGGCGGCTAGGGCTGCTGCCATTGCCACGGCTTGGGATGGAAATGGCGTTGGGTATATCCTAATTCACGAATAAAAATGAAATACTGTTAATTTTAGGGCCCGTTCTTCAAATTTTGACCAGGGATTTGAGGTAGCGGCCAAATATTGATGGTACCCTTAATTTCGACGTCGCCTTTTCTTATTCAAAATCTGCGCTACCGCTAAAATATAGTATGTGCGAATTGACACTTAAGGTGCACTCTGAATTTTGCATACATTCACCTTTAGGATTTATCGGATCGAGTTTTAGTAGTAACGCAGAGTAGAAAGACCTAACCCGGAATTTGAACTTACCATTGTTGCTCGTACCTGTACGGCATTGGTTTGGGAATGGCGGCCGCGGCGGCTTGACGCGCCGCTGCATCAAAACTAGCCCAAGGGGAAAATGAAGGTTGGCTTGGTGCGGATGAATATATTCGTTGGAGGGCAGCATAGTTTCCTGCTTCAGCCAATAGCTCCAACCCTACCGCCGTTTGACGTTTCCACTTTGTTCTGCAATTCAGTATCAAAATAAGACTAAATTCTGGGGGTTTCTAATCCTAGAAAATTATTTATACAAAGGTCGGGTCGTGAGGTCGACATTTTTTCGAGTATTCAAATTTAGAAACTATTCACACAGAATAATGGCTGGCCCTGGACGTGTGTATGTAATACATGGTCATTAAATATAAATTTTCCGTAAATAAAAAAGGGGAAATGTACTATGTGTTCCGTTTGTTGTAATAGAAGTCTATTAAACAAAGGTGACCGACTAATTATCTCTTAAGCTTTACACTGTGTAGCGTTGTCAAAAGCATTACTGCGTATTCGTTTGTAAGTAATGGGTTAATTAAGCAAACAATTATATCAAGTCATGCAATCCATGCCTTTTGTGTGTAGTTTTGAACAAGTTGCGTGTTTTTTGGGAAAGGAAGCCGGAAGGTATGCCGTGCAGCATAAATCCCCAAAAGAAAGCTTAATATTATATTTTCCCCTGCTCCTGTTCGCGCTAACACCCACACATAATTCTACAGAGTAAATGTTAGTGGCATTCCCAGAAATTCTATTTTCCGAGAAATGTCTGAAGCCAATATGAAACCCTTGTGATTTTGGAAATGGACGGGTTAAAATTTGTTTGGATCTTATTTTTGGGTGTAATTTGACATCACTAGTACAAAACTGGTTTAAAAAACTAGACAATACCAAATTTTAAAAATTATCTAGAACATAGACTCCATACCAAGAAAATTATACTTCATGCGTCCACCGTATTTAACCTGATTGTAAAAATAAATTGGTTGAGTTGAGTTTGAAAATGTGTAATTAATAGCAGAGCAACTGATAAATCCTTTCCTACCTGTGCAATGTGTAATGTTAATGACGGAAGGATATATAAAGAGTAAATAAGACGCAAAAAGATTATAAAAGGATGTTGATTTTAACTCACCGTCGATTCTGGTACCAGGTCTTGACTTGGGTGTCGGTTAAATTCAGTTTCGCAGCTAGTTCCATCCTAATGAGAAATCATAGGCATAAGTTATAATCAGAATATGGACTATGGACGGTAATGACACAAAGTCCCACAATTAGCGGTTTCCTCCTAACTACAAGACATTATATTATCCACTCGTCTTAATTACTCAACTGATATTCAATGTAACATGTACTTCCCATTTAGGTCAACCCATTAGGTCTTGGTCGGACTTTTTTTCTTCCAAATATCAATTATTCACCAATGAAACAACTAAAAAATTTCAACCCGACAATTTTTTGTAGAATAAACTACGTGCCTTGTCCTCAGGGAAAATGCCTAGTAATTTTGCATAGAATGCTAAGTTTTGGAAAAATGTTAAAATTTTTAATTGGGTTGAAATACGCGGGGTGACTTACCTATCTTGAACAGAAAGATACTTTTGACGCTCAAAAGATTTTTCCAAGGTTTGGAGTTGATGATCCGTAAATGCAGTTCTTGCTTTTCGTTGTTTTTTAGAATTACTACTGGAATGATTATTATTCCCAGGAATACTTAGACCGGAATGATTGTGTCCAATGTGTGAACCTCCACCGTCACTTCGGGCACTGTCCTCATCGTCATCATCTTTGTTACTTCCTATGTAAAATCGGTGAAAAAAAAACAAGTCAAGTCAAGTAGTCTGTTATTAGAATAAACATTTTACCGCACCGCCCCACTTAATTATCCCTTAATTATAACTTCATTGAGCATAATAATAGTGATAATAAGACGGAGAACTTTCAGGGAACGAAAAACACGTCTATCCTAATACCCACAATATCCCAGTGAAATTCTTTGGCTCTGTCTCAAGATTTAGATTTAAGATTGCCCTGCCTTTGCCTTTGCCTTCCATTTCCATCCGACGCTTGGATAAACACTTCAAAAGATTAAATTAACGTTTTACTTCCTTTTACGTAAGTAAATGTAATTTAATGTAATGAAAATGAAGAAGCAACGAGGAGTCAGAGTCATAATTTTAATTGTAGAGATTTCATTCAGTACATGAACGTCAGGTATGGATGGGTATGTGTATGTGTATGTCTATGTGTTATGGCGTATTTACTTTGCATGAGTAATTGTAGAGAATTGACAGGTTACACACATTGGGCAAGTCCATTTCAGCATGCAGCATAGCCGTGGCAGTGGCACGGCATGGGAAGTCAGTAATCACAGTATAAAAACAGTTGGGTTCACTTTGATCTGATTATTATGGAAGGGAGCAAGGGATAACATTTCGCGTTTAATTCTTCATGGGAAAATCTAGTCCGTTGTTCTCAAACTATTTTGCTTAATTCCAGGGCTAGATAATCGAGTCTTGGATACAAGGTATCCCAAAAATTGAAAGACACGCGTTCGTTTTCAATTTTGTCACGATAAGCACCAAATGTGTCTTAATAAGATATTCTGTAGTCAAATAGCATACTGGCCAATTATATGTAGAAGCATATGTAATAAAACGCTGTGGTAATAGCGTACCCTATTCTTGCCCCCAAAAATTCCAACAATACAGTGTCCTCTGACATTGCCCTGTTTCTTTGCTTGCTTGGTGATGCCTATGCCTTATCAATTCGCGGTTAAGATTACATGGTTTATGTGTGAATTGAATGTAAGACAATAAAGAATATCATAATGCATTTCCGATCAGGTACGATAATTAGCAGCAGTCACGCCATAAACAGTTACTGTACCATTTTGCTAGTTGAATTCGCGTGGGTGTTCGACGCAGATTATTAAAAAAATTTAAACAAGGTCACCTTGTGTCGTCATTTGTTTCGATTTGATTTGCGTGGGAAAATATTATAATTTGTTACATTTCCTTTTTGCCAATAATTAAAGTACACAGTACAGTACAGCACAATTAATTCCTCTGAGAAATGCCTTGAAGGAGTAATTAAGAATGACTTTACTGTTTAGCAATTAATTATCCTCACCCTTGCAAAACATTTTATGCTAATTTTGATACTATTAGGTGTCGAGCTACACGTGTACTCATCCGGTAGTCGTCGTAATACGGTACTGCGTACGTAACCAGTTTTCTTATCCGAAACGCACATGATTAAAGTTTTCCATAATATTTGGCATAAACATATTTGAGAGGTCAACAAAACTAAATTAATATTCCGATTGCAATTTATGATAAGTTAGTTTTATCAAAAATGTTCCCCTGAAATGAAGTACATGTCATGCGACTACTTTTGGGACACTCTGTGAGTGCTAGTAAACATAAGTGCGGACGGAAACGTTCAATTGATCTATTTGTTCTTGAGTAAAATGATCGCGTGCAATCGCGTCTACGGATTTGATGGGCAGGTACGGCAAATAGATAAAGAATTGAAAGAATCAAATAAAAAAATTAGGGTTGACTTTTTTTTTACGTTGTTCATTCTCAAGTTAAAGTGTATAAAGTCGTTTTTCTGACAACAATTTGTCTACACCGAAAATCAAAACTTGACCTAACTGGTCTATTTGTATTCGAAGTAGTAGTAGTGTACCGTCTACCCTCCAGGAAAAGGGATTGTGTATTTCTCAGGGTATTGTAATAAATTATGGAGTGAGTCAATCAGAGGGACACTGATTGAGGCTAATGTAACATTTAAACCTTACGATTCGCAAATTGTCTACGAACGACTTTTTCCCTTTCAGCACGGACACGGTTACAGGAACACGCAGGACATCGGAGAAACTATTGAATATTTAAACAGACCGAAATGTCACTCGGTCGGTTCCTACTTCCATGAAAGTTTTTTTTTATTATTACCCGTCAGCGATTGAATTCAATTCAACTGAACTGTCCACTCAATGTAGAGGAAAATGTAACTTGTAAGTGGTTAATAAAGCAAAGCTTCAAAAAGAATGACATGCAATATGGCAGCCACAACAGCGTCAGTCTACGCCAGTTTATTATGACACATAATTATAGTTTCTGACAGATGGTTCTTGTGACCGAGCGACCGAATCTGATTCGTCCCTTCCAACTTTCCATGCCGTGTCACATTACATCTGTCAGTCTGAAAGAATTAACAACTACTTCAATGGAAGGGAAAACCACAGGTCAAATGTATGAATATGGTGACAATGCCATATGAAGTGTATGGTGACAATAAGTTGAAAAATGTGTCGACAGGGTATCAAAGTCTGGTGAAATAAAATTATGTCTTGTTCATATTTCGATTTTCGATGGTAGCATTAGCATACTCAACTCAAAACGCTAATTCCATAAATAAAGGACGATAATTTATGCCAATTTGGTAGAATTGGCTCAAACAATCAATCCATGAGCTGGAGTGATACGGCACCACCAATCATCAACAGAAGGTATTGCTACTTAAGGTTATTCATCGCAACGGCGTGAGCATGCTAAGAAAGCGATCATGCATATTCTAATGGAATATTCCAATATACTATCTCCCTAACCGATTTTCTTAGCAAATTAAGGAATCCCTTGAGAAGCATTAAAATGAGCTAACCTTTTATAGATTCTGAATCATCATAATCCGATGAATCTCCACACGTAGACCTTCTGTGAAATGACAAGTCCTTTGGCATTTCTGGGACAATCGTACTGTGACCATGTCCATGATTAGCTGAGAGTAAGGAATGATGGCGGTGATTGTGACTGAGATGAAGTACATGGCGCTCACGTTCAGACGTGATTTCTGAAACGTCATCTTTGGCTGCAGCAGCCGATGACAAAATATCATTTATAAGAAATCTTGCTCTCTTCATACTTTGCGGCGGTCCGTCAATGATACTTCCTTGTCCTTTCTCCATGAAATTTTTTAAAGTGGCGGCCGGAGATGTTGCTGGAATGGGTGCAGACAATCTTGTTGAAGATGATGATGATGTGGATACTGGTGCTGAAGAAGAACCAGACGTTGGTGCCGATGAGCCAACCAATACAGCATTCACAGTCATATTTGAACAATCATCTATAGCGAAAGGGCGAAATCTGTCGCAGGGATATTTACGACGGAGTTCACACAAAAAAAAAGAGATCTTGGGTGTTGATTCTTGAGTTTTTAAGTTAATTAATTAGAATCACTTAATTATCTCAACCCTTGTAGTCCAAAATTATTCTGCTACACCTTAATAAATCTGCGGTAGCGGTGCGGTGGAAAGATGAGAAAACCAAAGCGGAACGATTGTGAGGTTAGCCAGAATATGAATGCATGTTAGGATTTTTCCACAATCATTTTATTTCTTAGCATGACACCAGAAATTATCTCACGCCTTGCACAGTTGCACGAGGACCCACCAAACCATGCAAAAAAAAGTATTACAGGGAAAACTACTTTGTAATTTGTATGGTTTTTCACACATTTACTAAAGTAAATGTTCACTATATGTTGTTCAATGTTATATTGTTGTAATATTTGTTCAGTGGACGTGCGGAATGACAACAGGGATGAGAATCGAGCACGAGATCACTTAATCTAATCTTTGAGTCAGTGTCAGTGTGTTTGCAAGATTTTCCACTTCGTTTCAGTTCGTTTCGTCAGATTTGGCATGAATTGTAGTACTGTGTATTATTACAAGTTCGATTAACATTGTCGATTGAAAGTAAAACTCACAATTAATTTATGTATTGCGATCAAATTGTAATTTTCGGGAGAAATTACATGGATGATCAATTCTTCTGAAAAATTATAGTCACGCCAGGCGTTTCGTTGATAAAGTTCTCAGTTTGATGGTAACGTCATTCATTCATGTGTATGTATGTACTGCACGTGCGGTTTGGTTGACCGCCTAATTTTCCTCTGAATGTTGTTGTTTTTTATCTCACTATTGCGGTGCGAATTCGGATGTTTGGGTTCTTCGCGTAATTTTCTTGTAATTTGAGTCCGGAAACAACTTTTTTAATATTCGATGTTAATGGTATCAGTTAATCGGAGAAGTTTCGTCTGAATTCTGATTTATTTTGCAGACAATATTTCGAGGCTGTAATTGCAATTGTTGGCGTTAGTTATTTTTACCGGGTTTGGTTTTTGTACGCAATAATGTACTTTTAATTGTGGTTGGTTAACTTTTTCGAGCTAAGTTTCGGACATCTGTACCCTATTTCTCACTTCCTGACAAATTTCGAAACAGGACTTTTTCGGATTTGATTTCGGTGATATTTCTGAGGAATACTTTTCGTGGTTTTAGTTAATTTGCGTCAAACGGATGAACAAAGATGAGTAAGAGTATGGAGTTGTTCGTTGGTTGTTGGGACGCGTGTCTAACTTGTTGCTGACGAAGAGCGACTGAGCGGATTGAGTGGTCTGAGGCCGTGTTTGGAGTGAGAGACCCAACCCCTGCGTCTGGATTGGCTCGCCACGCCCCATCCCATCAAACGACCATCTCCTAATTGGCCCTACCACAGATGGACCAAACAATGTACCAAATTCATCTCTCTCTGTCCACCTTCTTTTGTCCCAAAGTGTCAACGAAAAACAAATCATTCCACAGAAAACTTCACCGCTCCGACACTAACTTCTCTCTCACGAGGGAACACCTTCGCATGTCAAATCATATTTGAGGAATAACTTCGAGAAATGACCAAGTAAACAACAAGTTTACTTTTGAAGAGACAATTTTCTTAGAATATGACCCTAACGAAATATAAAAACTTCGACCGTCTTTTAAATCGTTTATTATAAAGTTTAGACGAGTTACGATCTAGTTTTTGGCAGAAAATGAAGTAAGTCTCAATTAAACGCCCATGCACCTGAGGAAATCAAGTGTAATCTGAACTTTTCTATCCTTGACATTTTTGGAAATACATTGAGATGTGGATGACGAATAATCTAAACCCCTGTATGTCCCTTCAGACATACTAAATTCAAAGTTGGTGAAAAATGACTTCATATTCATTCATTATAGCCATCAGAAAATAATTTATTTCCTGACGAAACCCGAAAGTTCGTAATCAGCAAAACACAAGAATGACACGGAATATTCGGGTCGAAATTTTACATGAAAAGTAAATTCCTTGTGAGTCCTCCACACTTTACCACTTGCACTTTAGTCGTTGAACCCTTTCCTGTCGCAGCGCAGCTCTCGTGCTAACTTGATTTAATGATGGTAATAATAGGGGAGGTCATGCAAATTCCTCATCTAAATTATACTAACATTAGGAAATTATCCTACAAATGTAGTAATGTGTGCATAATTTGGTAAAAGTCCAAACAAACATTAACTCTTAACTCATTTTGGTCGTGCTGGATTTTGCCAGTTTTTATAATGTGCACGATTTCTTTAAAAAGGTTATAAGTAAACCCATTAGCATTAGCTAGTCTTTTAGGCCAAATCTAACATGTGTGGTAATTACTGCGTGTAAAAATATATTGTATGTCCAGTGCAGAACATGTAATTGATTTTCTAAATCGTACGTAAATATTATGTCATAAATTATCAGGCCGCGTCGCATCATCATCGTGAATCGAGATCCCAAGAACATGGAAATGCAAACAAACCGTAAGATTCCATCCACATTTTTCCAGAAAGGATTTCCACTATTAAGAAACATTTCATTTAGTCATTAGTAGTTAGAAAATGTGGATAAAAAATAAATGAAACATATCGTATCTGTCTATGGAATTTTCCAGGTGCTGAGTTTCCAAGAAAATTCAAATGTCAACAAATATACCGACTAGATATTTTTTTTTACTAATTTGAAGTCAAGATGATCTCATCTGCGGTAGCTATCCCATCTATGTTTCCAATACATTTAATAATGCACTACTCGTATACATCTTATCCATGCAATATAAAATTCGGGATTTGAGTTTTCCAGTCTCGCTTAGGGCTTCCACAAAATTTTCTAAAACACCATTTTGAAAAATTCGAGTTTGATGTTCACGAACTCCGGAAAATAAAATTCACCACAAATTGTCATTAACCATAAACTACGTCAAACAAAATGTGTGGTGACCTGTTTGTGGTGTGGAAGACAATTTTAAATCAAGGAATAAGAGGGAATACTCATGCTAGCTAGGGACAGGAGAGGCGGATGTAAAATTAAATAAAAAATTGTTGGCGGGTGCTTGTGTTTGTCGTGGTCCCTAATCGTGTCATTTAAAGTAAAGTAAAGCAAGTTAGTTTTTTTCTTGTTCTTTTTTTTTGATGACGAAGGAAAGAAATGGACGGAAGCGGCATCATCCGTCCCGTCCTGAGCAATTTGTTCCATGGGTGCATCATGCGTGGGCTTGCTCCTTGTTTTTGTTCCGGATGCTCTACTTTAATAGATATATCACACGAGTACATTCTAAGTTTTTATTCTAATACCAGTCAAGTACTTGCCAGTACATTCAGTTTGCATAATGTAACCAAAATTCGTGCTTAACGAGCATGAGACAGCAGGCTTTGAGGAATTTCAGCTTCTTTTTTCATCTTCTCTTGATTCAATTCAGTTTCTTGTCTAAACTCCAATGCTCCATGATTTGCAGACTCTTCCCTTACAAGTTTTTTTTTATAAATATTAGTTGAATGTGCTCAGCGTCCCTGTGAGGTAATTTTTTTTAAATAATACAGAAAAAATATCGGCAGGCTGAATAGTGTTAAATGGAATTCGTGTAACTGATTCATTTTATTTATTTTTAAGTGCATTTTTTGACATTTGACGCTAAAAATTCTAGCTATGTCTAAGCCCAGTGAAAGTCAATGTATCCGGCCAAGTGAAAATCCGTTCCTTGCATGAAGAATTAACTTTGACCCTTGGAGAATTCAATCGAGTTTCTAAGCCCAGAACAACGGAAGAATTTGTTGGCGCTTTAACTAAGCCGGACCATTTTTATTGTACCGAGAAACGATACAAACATTTTTGTATTCCCTGACTGACTGACGGACGCTGACTTGGGTTCTCATAAAAATGAAAACCCGAGCAGAGCGGAGGACGGATTAATAGGTAAACTGTTTTGATGGCGATGGCATGGTGGGCCAGCCAAAAAAGAATCAGATTGACTATCGAGTCGGGAGGGAGCAACAATTACCTGGACACAAAACGTAGGAACATATACGTTTTCAAGCACATGTATTGTATTGTATTTTGAGTAGCCCCAATTTTGGCAGGCAAGAGTCAAGTTTGAGTGAAGAATGAATGAGTTGATGAGAAAATCCTTTAATCTCATCAGTGACTGGAGTAAAGCACTTAAAGTTAGGAAAAAGGGATACTTTTGTGAATAGGCATAAAGCACACCCTGGCACCGGCCAATTTATCCACATAATACAAACATAATAGCCCAGGAGTCAGTCGCTCATGCCACAATCCAAATACCTTATTCCTTTTTCATACCTTCATTCAAAACTTTTCTCTCTACTGAATTGTATTCATGTGAACCAACACATTTCTCTACAAACTACAACTTACCAGCTTACGACAAAGACGGGGTTCAAAGTTTTCCCTCACTTAAAATTATGACCCCTGTTTTTAGACCCGAATTTCGGATTTGAAATTAAAAAGCATCAGAACCCTTGCAACTTCAGTCTACATTTTTACAGACTACTGCATCTGTTAGAATATTTCGATAAGAAATTTCATATAATATTCCCCTCCAGCAAGCAAAACCCCTCCCAAAAATAAAACCCGGGTGTTTGAGTATTATCATTTTATGGTATTGATCTGAGTTGACTCGGGAACACTGCCAAGTTCGCCTTTGCGTTTACGAACGGACAAGCTGTGGAAAGTGGTAGAACATGAACATGATGGTTCGGGAAACGAAGTAAGAGTGAAATGATTAGTCTACCTATTGTCGAGTTAATTGCATTTGAGAGAATGAAATGTAATGAACGGAATATTAATACAAGGCCCACGTTTTCGCATTTTGTACACTAACTAATACTACCTATGACGTCGTGGTCGTATGTACATTTTTATTTTATGATTAGTATCGGTGTTAGCCCTAGCCGTGGTCGTATTCGTATGTGTTGTGTTCTTATTGTAAACTGTACTGTAGACAGATTAGATGAGGGAAGGTTAATTCGAGCATGAAAAGATGGACAAAAGAGAAGTGCATATGGCCGGAAGGAAATTGTTTAAACCGATTAAAGGAGACAAAAGCCATTTCCGCAACGCACCGATTTCATTGTTAAAATGCCACTCTTCTCATCGCCGCCAATCCAATCTAATCAGGAGGACGTATCAGTCCAACGATTCCTTCAATCCTCAGTTGTTCAATTCAGCTTAACTCTTACCTAAATAAATATTACGTTATACTACTCTTTCTGTGGGACTTGGCATTTATCCAACCACCGCACCGCGCGACTTGTACATTCATATGTTCACACATAGTGTAACAGTAGCGGTTCTATTTTCTAAAACAACTGTTTTTGTATGATATTTTACTTATTTGGGCCATTCAAGGGACCAAAAATGTATTTTTGCTTTATGCTTCATAATTTTGGACGGCTAACTCTTCATTGTGCTGAGAAAAATCCATGAATTTTTTCAAAAAAATATATTTTTTATCTTTTTAAAAAGTTACTTCAAAAAAATATCCTAGAACCGCTACTGAATATAACCCTTTTACCTCTAATGCCAGGCAAAGGGTTGGTCGTCCCAAAACATGATGAATCCGGACGAATGACTGATGCATTTATTTGAGAACAGAGCGACAGAACAGAACAGAACAGCCGTTCTCCGTATGTATGCTTTCCCTGCCCTCGTGGACCTCGATTTTTTTTTCAGAGTTAGTAAGTGCCAACCAAGTTTTAACGCTCCAGTGATTACATTAGAATTTAGTACACGATACGCAATACTTCCAGTCTGACTCCTTTTTGACCAAACCACTTTAGAGTACAATGAATGCTTATTGCGTGCATACATTATATTATGTGCTTGCCTTCATTTAATCTAATATTAAATGCAATTATATTTGCATTACTCATTCTTTGTCAGCATTTGGCATTTGCATATGAAACGGACGGACGTGCGTACACATCATAGTGTATTTTTCTGACATGATGTTCCTATTAGTTTTAAATGTGAATTAATTTAAATCACCAAAATTACTTTTTTAAGCTAGTTCGTGTGAGTACGTGTTCTCCGTTTACGTAAATGTTCCACGCAGTGGAGGCTGGTATGACCAGATTTCTTGTGTACCCTGGACGGATGTCAGAAAATAAATTCAAATTATTAGCTTGCCTATCCATTTTGCGTAATAAGGAGAAAAATGACTAAATTAGTCAAAATTTTGCGAACGAGACCTAAACTTATTCCAACTTTGAATTTAAACAAAACGATTCTAGTTGATGCGTAATTAAGCCACAATTAAATTGCCAACAATTGTTCAACCACATAATAAATTTATTTAGACTTGCACATCTCCCTTCCTGTCCTCTTACGTGTAACAATAAAAAAAAACACTCGATTGTTTTCACGTGCGAGTTTGATGATGTTAAGCGGAAATTGAACAATGGCCCTTGAAACTTTTGTGAAGAGCAATAAATTCAGTATTTAGCCCTGAAGTCTGTTTCTGTTGTTCTGGTCTGCTCTTGCTCTTATAGTAAAGTGGTTTTGTTTGGTCCACAAGTATTAAATTTTTGCAGGAACTTGAACAATAATATAAACATGGAAAAACAACTTTTAATTTGAGGCTTGATTGTTTTCATAGTACGACACAACGCAACACACACACATAACATCGTTTGGTCAACGGAGAGGGGTGGATGAATAAAAACCGGAAGTTGGAAATTCGTTTTATTGTTCTCGACGTGAGAGGTCCACGAATCGATTTATTTTTCTCGTACACTCAAAGTGGCAGGTGTGACAGGGTCTAATTAGATAAAAGTCAGAGTCAAATGAGGACTTTTGCTAGTTTGCTACTGCGTGTGTGAAATTTTAAAGGTGGGGTTTATATTTATGTCGTCGTCGTGCATGGTTATTAAATTGGGATCCCGCAAGGTGAATCCGTAGAATGGATTGGGAAAACAAAACATAATTACTTTCCTGTACATTTTTTTTTACATAATTCTTTACAGCAGCCAGTAACTTCAGACTCTCATAAAAATATACATTTTTACATAAAATCTAGAGTATAATTTTTATAATGCCTGTATAAACTAGTTAACTGAATAATTTCGTAAAATATTCTTCATAAGTTTTTAAGATATATCAATTTGTATTCCTTTTAGTGTTAAATTCAACAAAAGCGATGATAAAACGAAACACTTCCACTCAAACCCGGATACACGCACAATATTCCGCATTGCTTTGCATCAACCACTCAAGCTTTGCAAAAATTTAGCTACAAAACAGCTAGAAGATCATAGATTACGTATAGAATAGATAGACAGAGTAGTGTTAAAAGATTGAAGCCTTTTTGCAAGTTAGCTTTACAAGTT
>JAQGCB010001436.1:0-14503 GCA_034698835.1 Protaphorura tricampata
GCATGTAATACATACGAGAGCATGGGCGTAATGTTAAAGAGCATGGGCGGAAAACCCCATAAGACGTAACGTTAAATAGTGTGGGCACTGGGGTCTCCCCTCTACTGCCGTTATTCCCAGTTTAGGACTCGTAAGAAAATCTGTCCAATTCGGGGCGTTTCACTTTCACCGAGAATTCTCGTAGCCAAACTGGACACATCTAGCACAAGATTAAATAACTCCCTATACCACAATCACACAAATTTAACCAACTAATTAAATATTCTTTGTCACGTTTCACCCTGCTTGGACATGATTAATAGTAATAATACCCACAAAATGAATCGTTCAAGTGGAACAGATGGTCTGCTCTGCAGAGTCCTATACCTTGGCTGAACTAACTGTAATCGGTTCAGCAGTAAAAGTTTACAAACTTTCTCAATATTTTCTACTAGACCCGAATCAAGTGACAGCCTGTGCAGATCATGGTGTTGTTCATAGGCAATGGTGCGTACAGATTCTTGACGCAAAACGTAGTTTTTATTAGATCACAGCATTGGGAGACCCATGTCATAGGTAACATGTCAAACTATATGGGTAGCCAAAAAATCCCAGTATATGAAGAGAGTGTGACAGACTGATGGTACGAGTCTGCCCCTGCCGTTTCGCTGTAGTGTGGTTTGGTTCAGCCAAAATGACGTGGGTTTTTTCTAAGTTTTTTTCGTGTCACTAGCCAAATTATAAATCCAGGGCCAAATAGCTGTAACCTACTATAAGGAATGCTCTGCGATGCATGACCATGGCTTTGGGCGAATGTCAATTAATGTGTTCATTTTTTAATTATCCCAAAAATAACTCGAAAGTTTTAAATTTCTCTATAGAAAAACTGGATTGAAAATTTTCCTTCGAGTTCTGACATGGAAACAACTCCTCTTTGCTAAAACATTAGACTATTGACCTTTTCTTGCCTGATTTGATTTGTCGCCTGTGACACCCAAATACACTAAAAAGAAAGGACAACACATTCGAATAAATGTACATATGTGCCTTGCACATGTACTATAACCCATAATAGAGAGACTAAAAGCCGTCGTCCCAGTCCAAGCTAATCTTCAACTTAACGTCTACTACTCTTTGCTCACTAGTGTGTGAAAATGCAATGCTCTTCTTACTGTACGAGTTTTTGGGTTTGGACCATGGAAAAGGAAAAAGGACGAAAGAAAATATATACGTACGTATTACGTAGACTCAGACTCCAAGTGAAAGTCAAAAGTCGAAACTACCTCGAAGAGTTTTCTCCATAGATTTGGTCCACCGCCGAGTCGACGTCTGTGGCTACTAGCTAGCTGCTCCCACAACTAGCCTTTGACTTGACTTTCTTTTGAAAATAAAAAAAAATTGGCTCTTACTTGACCTGAGCGTGTGTTTTATTTATCGAGCAATCCAATGACCATTATTTTAATTTCACGACCCATTTCGTCCTACCTTTTGGCTAGGTTTTCCTACACGCCTTCCAACAAATGCTACACGCGATGTCTATCTAAACTGACATGCTTGACCTTGTCCTTCCTTTACATTGTAGAAAAAGAAAGTGAAAATGAATATTGCATGACATTTTTTTACTTTGACTTCAACTACATACTATTTGTGATGTGAGTCGGATGAATCTCATTGAGATAAGTGTAAATAGTAATTGTTACATATTGACTGAATCATAGCGTTTAATCAGGGATAGTGTTGTCTACGCTTAATTACAATTACACTCCTAATCAGATTGAATCGGATAGGGTGTACAATCTGTGACCAGTTGTCTAATTGTATGAATGTAAGTAAAACTTTGAGAATGGACACATGAATTGATGCATTACTTTTTTCTCTTTTTTTATTTCGGACTTTCTCTGGACGACCACAAGGAACCTCAGGTCAAATTTAATCAAGGAAGTGGCCCCGAATGCATTCGTCAATCTGTCACAGTTGAAAGAGCTGACTCTGTCCAGGAATCAATTGAAACGTTTCCCAAGTGAAGTCATTCAACTGGACTCCACCATTGAACTCTTGTAAGTGGCTTTATGGCCCTTCAATTTCACCCATTCATCTCCCATTTTCTCTTCATGTGGTCCGAAAGTCGTCGTCTAGTGGCAGTGGCACTGTGTTCATGTCACATTAAGAGAAATAGTCGATAATCGCTTTATTGTGGTTCCCATCCAAGTCATTTATCCTCTCAAAACACGACACGAAGGAAAAATAAAACAAACAAGTCCGGGTGCATTTATTGACATTTTGTTACTGTTAATTGGTTTTTCATCCGCCACTAGGTCCAACTACTACAAAGTCGGATTAGAATCGGTCAGTTAATATTTTTTCTTCGTAATTATAGTAGTAGGCAGTTGACCCATCTTAAATCTATGGAAATACCCACGAAACTATTTACAGCAGTTCTTTCACTAAAGCTAAAACAACCTGCTGGTCGGTTTTGTATACATCGTAGTACTTTTACGGGAACGACCAGTGCAGTGTAGTAGTGCGGTAGTCCGTAAAATTTTATGGCGTTATAAAAATGAGGCTAACGTCGATAAAGTAAAAAGTTGGTCGTAAATCTATGTTTGCCAGGGCAAAACGATTCTGTGGCTTATTGTTATGTCCTGTAGCTTCCGTATTAAAAATTGTCCTAATTTTGCACTTTTCCTGTCGTTAAGTCATACAAGCAAAACACATGGACATACCAGTTTTGTAGGTGTTCTGTCGAAGATTTACTTCCACTGAAATTTTGTAGAAAAATAAAGTAAAAGCATGTGAACCGATGTTTTTTCGGGGATTATTTTATAGGTCATCGAACTTATAGCAGATACAAACTGGACATGCTTTTTGAATACAAACTCAATTACGAATTCGTTGAACTTGGCGTTGAACTCGTAAATATTGTTGACTTTTACATATAATGTTGGGACTGTACCGAAGTGTTGGGAGTAGTTGGAGTGTAACATGTTGATTCTGACAGGGCGAAGAAAGTATCACTCGTTTTTACATGCAAGGTTGATAAATGCCTCGGAGAAAAATATTTCACAATAGAGTCAAGTGATGAATGGGTTTGCGTCTTTTGTGTCGCATTTCTCATTCTCTGTAATGGTAAACACAAAGAGTACACACACCCATGGGAGTTACTCTAATAATTCACTGCCAACATATTTTGGCATTTTCTGGGCTTCTATAATTGTGATCACTCATTTTGTAGTTGTGCACGCGTGTACTACATTACATGCATACGTCGACAGATTGTTCGTTTAGAATTCAAACTACGTATGGTTTCTCATTACGAATTTGGATGAATAATAGTTCTGTTTTGGTATTAACCTGACGATAATGTGGGATAAAATTATGAGGTCAGGAGAACTAAAGAAAAAATAATATTCAAGTGTATTCTTTTTACAGGAATTTGGAATACAATGAAATCAGTCAATTGGAAAACAATAGCGTACGAGGAGCTCCCAAATTGTTTACATTGTAAGTTTAACAGGAAAATACACCGATTCCAAATAATAATTTCACACGTACAATCCTTAGTTCAGAATATTTAACAATTTAAATTATTCATGATCTATTTGCTTTTTACTTAGATTGTTGGGTCACAATTGGATAGAAAGGATAGACGAAGGAGCGTTTTCAGAATTGCCTCATCTTCAAATCTTGTAAGTTCTAAAAATACACATCTTCGGTCTTCGGTTATCATTTAATTATGCTGGTAAAATAACTAACAGCAGAAACTTCCAGTTTGCACTTACGATAGAATGAGCTCGAAGTCTAAATTAATTTAGATTGTCAATCAAATTAATTCAAAACCAATCGTTGGGTAGACAAATAAATTGCTTTGAATGATAAATTAAATCAAAAATAGTCTGACGGAACGCATTCTTTGAGCTCATCGGCATAATTGGTGAAGACTTAAGTGGAACCGTACTGGGCTCAGGGCTTACAAAGTTTATTCATGCCGCTCTTATTGTTCTCTCTACAGGGAGTTGAATGATAATAGATTATCTGAAGTCCCGACAGCTCTTCAACATTTGCAGAATCTCCAGGAACTGTAAGTCCAATTTTACCATTCCCGCTAAGACTGATAACTATATCTGAGATTCAATTGCTTGCTACTTTTGATAATTAAGTTAAATCCTGTCCTGATATTGCACGAACTTTATAATTGCAAGATTTTACTGATAAAAGTTTAGATATTTAGTGCGTTTTTAAATCACCAGTCTGGCGACAACTCAATATCATTGCTTTATTACTAGACAGTCAATCATCATGTTTGCAAATCTGTTACTTTGCCAAGTGTTGAGTTGAAACGAAAGTTGACTTTGACAAGTTCTACTACAGATTCATTTCCCATGTTTGTATTTTAGAAGTTTGGCGAACAACCGAATCAAACGGTTGACTGCTCCATTGGCTGAAATCCTTCCGAAAATCGTTCTACTCCAAGTTCGTGGGAATCCATTGCAGTGGGTTCATCCTGGAGTATTTACCCACCTTCAACACCTCAAGAAATTGTACGACTCGACTTCATTATTCACTCTCTCTCTCTCGCTCTTCCTCTTAATGGATAAAGTTTTTCCCTTCCATTTCTTGGCTCAAATTATCATGCACTTTCTACTAAATTGGTCGACCAAAAACTGACAGGCCAAACCAAACTAGTAGAGTTTCATCGTAAGGCTGTCTGACTACCCCCCGGTGAACCGCTGCGCTGGAGACTCGGAAGGCTTAAGATTTAATAATTGCTTGTTATTAAAGTATGGGCGCGAACAATTTGTTAGGAGTTCTCAAGGTGTATAAACTAACATATAAGTTGGAAGGGTCATTCAACTCACAGTAACTCTGAAAGGGTAGAATATGAGATATAAGGTTAGGTTAGGACAGACTAGTATATCAATCCGTATTGGATGAAGCAGCAAATTAATTTTTAGGAAGTCACCCGGGACCTAGTCCGCGAAGAAGTAGGAATGTGATTCAGTTTGATTTCGATAGAACTTAAAGGAGAAAGTTTTGTGGCTTACTGAAGACGAATCTCTACATTTCCCCATTGTGTTCCGTCAATAAAATGAATTCTGAGAAGAATGGGGTCGTAATTATTGGTCCTTTCAGACAGTTTTCTGACAGGGCTCGCCTACCACAATTTATTTACAAAGTCTCACAAAAATGATGACCAGTCTTTTCCTGGGAAAGAATTGAAGAACGCCGAATACTTTAAAAGTTATAGGCCGTGATTACATTCGGAGCCGAAATTCTACTAGGAAACTGGCTCAATTCCTCTATTCAGCATAAATTTTCATTTTTTACATAGTCATACGTACACTTGTTCTAAACAAGACCAAGCTGACTCAGTTCTCACTAAAAATGCAAAATACAAATTCCGTCATAATGTATTTCCCACCTTCATCCCTCTTTGCATAATTCCGACATTCTCTCCAATCAGATAATGTGTTGAGAACGTTAAGGTTCACGTAATTGCTTGCTAGCTGAACTAAGGAGAAAAGCATGAGGTCAAATGCGGAAATCCTGATAAGAACCTTCCCGTTAGAGTTTCTACACAATGCATTAGACTGAACCCGAGAAAAGGACTTAAATGAGTTCATTGGATGCACTCAGGCGTAAATGGAGATTAAAACAAAGTGATTCCAGATTTGTACCTCGTTTACTTGCTCCGCATACTTAATCACTCCCAGTTCCTCCACACTTGCTAACGTTAGACGTGAATACAATACCAGCACTCAGTTTAGAATAACTTAGAGTTCAACAACGTTCAACATCAAAATAATCGTTTAAGTAAAGTAACATGTTAGACCTTAATTAGGAGTGTGAGTCTGGCCCAGTTTCCATTCATTTTATATGAGAAAGAAAGAACATATGAAATCTTGCAGTAAAAAATAAAAATTATTCAGGAGTGTGCATGTAATATTTTTTACAAATACGAATTTTGTAATTTGGAAATTTGAGCTGTAATACGTCGAATCATTGACGGCAATTTAATGTGTTATTTGGCATATCGCCCTTTGACTTTAAAGGAATATATAAAATTGTCGGTTTTCGTAAAGTTCATTTCCGTATCACGAAGTTTAGAACTTAAACCCGTTATTATAGGCAGACTCATTCATTTTTAATTATTTTTGAAAACGTGCTTAGTTTTTCTAAGTGATTGGGCGTCTGATGGTCGGAAAGTACATTTTTAGCCACTTGGCCCGATCCGAGCCCGGTGTTCCATTTCCGTACCCGCGCGCTCATAGTAAAAGTTTCGATTCTAATGTAGTGTAACAGTTTAAGCCGATTATAATTCCGAGCAAACCTCTTCACCGGGGCACCGTGGTTTAGTCAGCGTAAAATTTAGTTTACAACTTTCGATTTCCTGAAGGTTTCGTGATGTACAACACATGTATGTACGAAGTAAAACCACATAGTGCATCCCATGCAAACATCGCACGTCGTGCATATTAATGCAATTTGTACTTTTTTCTTCCGCTTTGCCTTGTTTAAAAACAGGATCTTGTCTGATGTGAAAAACTTGACTGAGATGCCTGACTTGGAAGGAATGACTTCTCTGGAAATACTCCGTATCGACCGTTGTTCTATCCACTCAGTTCCAAAAGATCTCTGCTCTAACTCTCCTCAACTCAAAAGCCTGTAAGTTCAAACATAGTGTCGGTTGTCTTGCGAGGAACCGCTCTCACATGTAAAAATCAGATCAGGCCAAAAATTTTACGAATTAGTAATTTCAAGTGTCCTGGCTCCGAAATTGAAGTGCTACTTTTGCAAAGCTAATTTTGCAGTGGGACTTTCCAATATCATCTAAAATTCAGCTCGGCGATGAGACCAGTAGCCAAAACACTTGAACATCTAATGCGTATATTTGAGTCCAACTGACTGATTTTTACATGTGAAACGGTTTCCTTATAAGTAAGTTCAGGGAAGTAAAGGCAGCAAAGATTAGCTCATCTCAATTCTTCCGCAATTCCTTAGTTGAACTTTTTCAATATACTTAAAGTGTTCAGTCCTTATGTCATGTCATAGTGTTAGAAGGGCATACACAGGGAGGCCAGCCCATGCCGCCACAGCTGCCAAAAAATTGAGACATGAGTTTGACTTCACTTGTCGATAAGAAAGACTCATCCTCATTTCCTCAGCTGAGAATCCATCTATGAAATTGTCGACTGGGACTGGGATTGTGGGAAGACTCTCTCTCGCTTCCCAGCATAAATTTCCTTCTCACTTTCCCTTCATCCTTTCTTTTCCCAAGAAAATACATTTGAGAGGGGAGAAGATAAATAATGTCTCCTTGAGTAAATTGGAATCCCTCAAATCTTAACAGAAGGATACTCAGAGTTTCCAAGCTTCTGGGAATGACCTTTTCATGCTGTCACGTGACAGTCAGACCTTACCTGCGCAATATGGTCATACTTTCTTTAACTTTCGTCGTTAGTGATGTTATCTCTGGGTGGTTACTTAATTTACTCGCTTAATATTTTCTAGAGTGCTACAAATTTGTGATTAGGCTACCGACCGGAGTGTCATGTCCCTTGCAGACGTCATGCACACATAAACCACCACACTGGACTTATCGCCTCCTTGTGCTGTATTTCGAAAGTGAATTACAAAAAAAGGATTCAAAATCCAAAATTTCTTATTAGTAAATTGTAACATGGAGACGAAGATTCAAATGATATTCAATGTAAAGGGTACCCGAGTGGTTAGTTTTAGCTAACGGTTTCTGTTTGTGAATAAAAATCTACATATTTTTCTAAATTTATGAGTAAAACTCACAGGGAAGTATATAGGCTGAGATAAAACTGGAGTTTATTGCCACACCCTGCGATAAGATCATACAGATTCAATTAACTTGTCAGAGTTTTTGGCAATAACGTATTGTAGAGACAAACAAAGATGATGGGTGGTTTAGAGTTAGAAATGTGTAAATACTATAAGAATATGTACTCAAGAGTGAAAGCCTTAAGAAAGTAAGATTTCTAATTGTAAGATTTGAGTGTACAATCGTACACCCTCAAAATGATTTGAAATGCACTCGACCATGGCTCCTTCCGTGCCATGCCGCGTTAGAGAGGAAATGGCTTTGAGTTTCTACACAGCACAAGAAAATGTGGACTGAGGCAGGGCAGGGTTGTTCAAATGGGAAAACTTGAAAGCTGAAATGGTTACATATAGCCAAAAGCTAAAGCCGATTCTTATTCTTATAACATTCTGTGTGTAGGAATTCTTATGTGCAATTGAAAATTTATGAATTGCCAGCTCAATGCCCTTCAAGCATGCACAGCGGGACTTAAATTGCCCTTTCTTCGTTTCCCTTTCACTTTTACTCACTATATGACTTTCACCACGGGCTCTCCTAAAAATAAGAATGACTGTGACTGTATAAAACCTCAGAGGGTTCTTCAAATAACCTATACCAAACGACCAAGGAAATTATACTAGACATTATGACATGATATACGCAATTCATAAGATTTTTAGAAAAAAAAGCAAACCCAATGACTAGAACGTCCGACCAACTTTTTTCGTCCGACTCCATTTTGATGTAATATTTGCACAAAGTTTAGCTGCAAATTCTTTTATGTCACTTATATCACAAACTCGAGTAGAAAAATGCAATTTATCCTTTCAAATAAATTTGGGGAAAACCAACCCAGACGATTAGAAAAATGATTGCGGAGTTGAGATATTGGTTTTATTTGCTGAGACTTATTTGGACTTGGACCTCAATTTTTTTATAATCTTTTCTTTTCTCATTCCAGAGATCTCAAATCAAATCGAATCCGAAAACTCCCAGAGTTCACTGGTCGCTGTAATAATCTCAAAAACTTGTGAGTTTTTCAATTATAACAATTAATTTTATGGGTATTGAAGTTTTATTAGTTTGGATGGCGATGACCTGACAATCAAAACCAGGAAACGATATGAATGTCTATATTTGTCTCAGCAATCTAATTCTTGTGAAAACTTTTCTCTTAAAGGGATCTCAGCACCAACATGATTGAAGTTTTGGATGACGATGGGTTCATAACGTTGTCTAATTTACATCATCTCCATTTGAGCAGGAACCATGTTAAGAAACTCACAGGGAAGTCTTTCAGTGGACTCTCTCAACTCAGAGCTTTGTAAGTTCATTATTAGCCAATTTTGTTCAAACTGTTCCGTATGTAGTTTATATGTAAATTATTTTCATGGGAAGACACACATCTACATTCGGCCCTTAATTGAATTTTGTATCCATCTGCTACGTTATGTGATGGGCTGTTTGCCCATTTTAATCTTACCGACTTAATTAAATTAAATATGTGAGAAATCGGTCATCAAATTTTTAGTATATAGCCGCATAGTAGTATTCCGATCAGCTACATGCCAACTACTACTATCGATAGGCAACGAAATATTTCTCTCAACAATTCATGGGAAAGAAATTAAGTTCTCAATATTAAAAAATAAAACGATGAAAATTTTTCCATATTTTTGAATTCAAATTTCTGGTAAGCAGGAAGAATGGAGAAATACAAACGAAAAAACCCTTTGTGAACGTTTTTTTAATATATCTTTCACAATATTCCGCGTAAAGATTGGAAAATTGAAACTAAAGCTATAAGTCTGTATACAATAAAGCTAAACCCGATGATGGATCAGAAACCCGGTATGTTAAGTTATACCATACGTATGCTAGAGCCGAGAAAATTGAGTATCCCTGGGTGAGGTTCTTTCCGAAAAAGGCGGAAAGCAGGATATTGGGATAATATTTACATGCAATCGAAGCATAGAAGTTTTATCTGGTATTGGGAGTAATCCGATGTTGTGGTAGGGCGATTCCGACTCCTACTGCCTACTACTCCTAGAAATCTAAAAGGAATGTTGTGCAGGATATTACTTCTCTATGTTACTGAATACAAACGATATTATATCATACATTACGTACGTACTATCTCATATGTTTTTTGTAGAGACTTGAGCTACAACAACATTGACGACATTCATCCTGAAGCCTTTTTTCCTCTTGAGAAATTGGAAGATTTGTAAGTTGCCTATTATCATTTTTATTGGTTTCTTTCATTCTAACCCGCTCATTGCATTGGTCCACCCTCCTAACTCCATTGTGTGAGATCTCTGTGAGTGAGAGAGAAAGAGAAGAAGCCTTTTTAGCAGACGACTACCGACTTATCGTCATAATCATCCAAGATACGTTTATGTCTTCACAATTTCTATAAAAAATACATTCCACCATTTCCACTCTGTAAACGTAAACTCTTCCATAAAAGAGTGAATGCCCTTTTGCTTTTGATAAACCCTGAAATCCCTTCAATCCACATGGAAGAATTGTTACAAATTTTTTCTAGAATCTCGAGTGCGTCTCACGGTTGTCTACTTCCCTTTATATTTATCGCGTGGATAATATTTATAGCGGAGCTACGTACTATTAGGAGATCTAGAAAATTATTGCACAGTGGATGAACAAGGAAACTAGTTTTCATGAAACCAGATTGAATTGATTTTTTAAGAATATTCATGACTCGAATGGTGATTTAGAATAGTTAAATATTTTCATCTGAATTACTATTCCTACATGGCAAGTGGTTTCCTGGTATGACTTAGGTTTCAAGAATCGTCAAGAATGAACCAAACTCTTTTCGTTTATTCAAGAAAAATTATTGATTTTCAATGTCGGTCATTTCCCGTCTTTTTGTGTGTTGATGATGTACAGGAATCTCGGAAATAACATTTTCTCGACACTCCCATCCACGGGTCTGAGTGGAGTGGTTCATCTAAAAACATTCAATAATCCCAATCTGCGTGAGTTTCCGGGCCCAGCGTCATTTCCGTAAGTGACTTCTTCTTCTTATGCTACCTCAATTCACCCAGTTCACCCTCTCTATAGAATTTTTTTTATTGGCAGTCGTGTCCGAACATTGGTCCTGTCTTATGCCTACCATTGCTGTCAATTTTCTTCTTTGGCTCTCTCGGCACATAGTCCGCCACCAAAAACATCTCTAGAGTCCTCCTTACTCCAAGAAGACGTAATTTATCCCACTGACACGGACTTCGACTCCGCATTATCGACATTAAATCTCTCAGCGTTATGGCCCGGCATTGGTGAGTACAATTTCTCCCGTCACACATTGTAACTCACCCACACGTTACACTGCATTTTTCCAAAAAAGAAAGTCCAGTTTTTTTTGTTCATGTTTATGTCTCTGTCTCATACCCCCTTTAGAAGTTCATATCTTGACACATCCTAACTATAAATAATTCTGAGTGGACAAGGATTCCCCCGTATAACTCAATTTCCTCTTCTGATGATACTTGAATGTCCAAGGAGAGAAAGAAGACGGTCGCTTTGTATGATCGTCCAAGAGTGAAAGTAATGGGGAAAGTCTCACAAGGAAACTCCCTCGCTTGTAAAGAAAACAGATATATTGTTTAAAAAGAAACACCCAAGAAGTTCCACAAACCGACCGGAATATAATATTACAAATTTTGAACTTAAAATACATGTGAGTGAAATGCGTTCCTTGTCAGCCCTCACTTTCTCTTCATACAAACACGTGCTTATCTTCACTCCAAAAAGAATGAATGGGGAGGTTTCGCACGGAGATATTTTTCCTTGTTATGAGTTTTCCTTCCCTTACATAGACACTGGCACGGCGGAGAGCGAAATCAAAACTTAATTCTAATCGAATCCTAGAATCGCACTCACTTCAGATTCCGCCAGACGTGTTCATCCATTCCTTCAACTTTCTCCGAGGAGAAAGAGTTACAAATTATTTTGATTGATTTTGTTGCGATATGAAGAGATTGGTTTGAAATTAAGGTCTATTCATGAATTGGTGGTTAGGTTATTGGTCATAGACTTTCACCACTTTCTCCATAAGTGTCAGTGGAGAAAGCCGGAAAAACTCTACCCGCTTAAATTGACAGTTGCAGTATTCTAAAAATAATTCGAGAGTTTTTTTATATATTGGTTTGACCGACGATTTCCTTAACATTTTCATTTGATGACGCACAGAAAATTTCTCAAATGGAGGAAGCTTGTCAAATGAGTTCATCAAAACGTTTGCAGCTGAAAGTTTGAGGACAACCGAGATCCCACTAGACTTTGTGGATCCTAACACTGAATTTTATGCTCCCCAGCTGAACCGTAATCATCGCAGCGAAATTCAGTGCATTCCTCAACCTGGTAAATTTTTAAAAAATAATCCCTTTTGCTGCCTTCATTTATTTTCTGACATTAAAGTATGTACATGACTTTTTACATTGTACAGGTCCATTTTTACCATGCAATGATTTATTTGACTGGTGGACGCTAAGATGTGGAGGTATTAAATAAATCTGACTACGTTTAGTAGAATTTGGAATATTAGCTGCCATTCACCTAACCGAAATTCGGCGTCAGATTTGATATATTTTCTTACGCAGACTACGCTAGTCGTATCTCGAATGCGTTCATTCCATTAAGACACTAGACGCATTTACTGTGGTCAGTGGTTAAAGGAACTCGTTGTGCAAATTTACGGTGACGTGAATGCGTAAGGGCTAGACAGTCGGACAAACTTTCTTTTTGTATACATTGGTTTTACCATTTCAGTTTGGATCGTATTTCTTCTGGCTCTGATGGGAAATGGAACGGTTGTCTTCGTTCTCATATTCGCCCGAACCAAACTGGACGTCCCACGCTTTCTAGTCTGCAATCTGGCCATCGCTGATTTTTTCATGGGGGTTTATTTAGGTGAGCAATTTCAAATGTTCTTACCACTAGGGAAATCCAAATCCACTCGAGTACTTTCTTATTCACAACAGCTGAGGCTGACATTTTTATTGAAAATTTTCGGATTTGAAAATTGACTCCGTCGTGGTTTTAGCTATTATTCTTTTATGTGGATGCAGGTTTTCTTGCAGTTGTAGACTCCGCAACGCTAGGAGAATTCCGAAAATATGCAATCCCATGGCAATTATCGACCGGGTGTCGAATGGCAGGATTCCTAGGGGTATTAAGTTCTGAGTTGTCAGTTTATACTTTGGCTGTCATCACAATGGAAAGACACTATGCAATTACACACGCCATGCATTTAAATAAAGTGAGGAGAATGAACTTTCAATATTTTTTTGAGTGAACTATTTGATGAAATGTAAATCTAAGTCCCACATTTTCACATGTCTTTTTTTTATACACAGCGATTGTCACTTCGCCATGCCGCGTACATCATGGGACTCGGTTGGACTTTCTCTCTCTTAATGGCAATTCTTCCACTGTTTGGGATCTCAGACTATCGTAAATTTGCAGTGTGTTTACCATTTGAAATCGGAGATGGTCTCAGTCTGAGTTATGTCGTATTTCTCATGTTTGCAAATGGAGTGGCTTTTACAATACTCATGGGTTGCTATCTAAAAATGTATTGCTCTATTCGTGGCTCACAAGCTTGGAACTCAAATGACACGAGGATTGCAAAAAGAATGGCACTATTGGTGTTTACTGACCTTATTTGTTGGTTTCCCATTGCATTTTTTTCTCTCACCGCAGCTTTTGGTCTCCAATTAGTTTCACTCGAAGAAGCCAAAGTCTTCACAGTCTTTGTCCTACCACTTAATTCTTGTTGTAATCCTTTTCTCTATGCCATTCTTACCAAACAATTCAAGAAAGATTGTGTACTCATTTGTAAGGTAAGTCTCATCCGTATTATATACAATTAAAAATAATTTTATGCTCAATTTTGTACAAATAGTATTCCAACATTAATAGGCCATTGAGGAATCTCGAGTCACCCGTGGGATCGGCCGGTGTCGAAATAGTTCAAATTTTAGTAACAGACAAACCGCACCCAACACTGGGAGTTTGATGGAAAAATCCTCAAAGGACGGCCAACCTTGCATATGTCATTCAGGGTACGATTTTAGCAGAATATATTACTGGGGAAAACAGTTTAGGAGGTCTAAGCTAACACATTTTATGCATTCTTAAAATTCACAGCTTGCATCCAGTACGGGGTGACGTGAATGGGAATGCCAAGTATCGATTTATACCAGCACCTGAGAGATGGAGTCGATACGGCCCATTGGGCCGCTTCATCTCCCGTTACATTCTTCGTCAAAATAACAGCAAAGAGGCGAATCGACAGGCAAGGATGCGTTTGAGTATTTATTCGTCTCGTATCTCTTATTGTACGTCATGCAAAGCAAATTTAAACAGAGAGACGTCTATTAAGTAAAAATAGGTGCTTAAGTGATCATGTTATAAAAGCAAATTGCTTTGTCCTGACGCGCACAGTCCGGAATGAAATTTTGAGTTTCGTCAAAGTAAAAGCACTTCAATGCAATGCAACGCAGTGAAAGTGAAAGTGAAGGCCCGCGTTGTCCCACGGACGCATACCGTACGTTAACGACTAATGAGACTAATGACCGTTTAGAACGCAGTTCCCATTAGAACCATGGGTGGGCTCGAATACAACATACAACCCATGCAGGTCAAAGGAACGGTTTAATTTTGGAAATAAAC
>JAQGCB010001437.1:0-14502 GCA_034698835.1 Protaphorura tricampata
ACGGAGACACGAAGAACAGCATCACCTATTAAAAACAAATTAATAAATCTTACAATACACACAGTAGAACACAGAACAGTTTATCCGAAATGGTGAAATCACGCTATTACGAAATTGGATTTGGGTGAGTAGACTTAAATGTTTCAAAGGTTTCGGTTCGGAGGTCGTCCCAGCAGAGTGGTCTGACCCTGCTGTTTCGCTGCAATAAATATTGTACGATTCCCCAACATTGAACAATTATTTTAAAGACAATATCTGTGGGTGTTTTTCCTAAGGGATTTTTCCATAGCTACAATATACAATGTATATGCAAATCATAAGTCCTGGGCCAATCAAATGGGTCTCGCCTATTTACAACCTGGAAGAAAAATTCGCTGCCTTAATGTCAAGTAAAGTGTGGATTCTAAATGATTACTAAGAGTTATGGCCAAAACAATAGTTCTGTACATCCCATTCTGTTCTATATCTATGCCTCAATTTATTTTTAACCGTTACGGATTTCGTGAGCACATCATCTTTAGGTCATATGTCCATTGAAATTGTAAAGCTTGTAAAGAGTTTCGTTAATTAGCACAGAAAGTCCGAAAGAGTCGGAATTTATTCCTCAGAAATAAACCCTGATGTTTATGTACGTGTACGTACGGTAGAAATATAAATATGCATCCATTTGAGTTGAACTTCGGAGAATAGCATACAACATAACAGAGTACAGAATAACATGAGAAATACAAACGTCCGCATCGAAGGAAAACAGTCAGACCGATGCATTTTTAAAATCTTTCCAAGCACATTTCATTTCATTGGAATTTTACAACTTTGTCTGGGATTCTACTGTGGAATCTTGGAATGTATGCTTGAGAAACATGAATGGAATTATAAAACTGACATAGGCGTAGGCGAGCTTTTATAATCTCTCTTTAAACTTGTTGGTTCGGTTCCGTATGTCGTAGGGCAAGAAATTTTTGATTCATGTATTTGACTTGACATAATAATCTCAATTCTTCAACAATTTGAAGTATTTCCGTGCATTGACATTAGTCGTGACGAGCAAGGCATTGTTAAACTCATCTCGTACAATTTGTAATATTTTGATAATTTATTTTAGGCTGAAGGTCACACGAACACAATTGAGACAAAAACGGTGCTATCTCCAGAGATCGAATCCCCTACTTCCGGAATCATCCATGTAATTTTTTTTACATGTAATGAAGCAAAGAGTTCTAATTCATTAGAGCGAAATGTTCATTAGTTCCATTTTGAAGTGGATTCATATGGGGTACTACATATTGTAGTAAAACTGACTGACGATCTGATGTGTATAAAAGATGACAGACTCCAAGAAAGCCAAAAAGCTCTACTAAATTCCATTGTAATAGCTTCTTCCTCAGAACTAAAAGCTTAACGCCAAAACCTCCTGCCTAGGAGCTAGTAAATAAAGCGGATTCAACTATTTCAGCTAGTCTTTCGTGGAAACCAAAAACCAACTTAACTTTTGGTTCTATCAGTACAGTATAGTTACTACACCGCAAACCTCAACGTACATATATCGCAAGATCTAAACTTAACTTCTACTGTGTCTAACTGTGTCTTCCTAGAAGGAAACCGTGCTTCATGCTTCTACTACTATTGAAGAAATTGTTCATAATAATCCCAAGAATAAGCTCGAGTTATTAGAAACTACTTGTACTGTAGTGGAACTTGAAATTGAAAACTTTCTTTTCACATCGAATTATCGTCGAAACTCCCACTCATGTTATGTTTTCTTCGCAGCCTCCGCTAAGAGGGATCATGTTATCACGTCATCAGCAAAGTGTTTCCAGCAGATGTTTATTATTAGGGAAGCAAAACCGTATACGAAAAAAAAAATCCCTTTTCATTTTTTAAGTAATTGCAAACCTCCTTAGATCAGGCTAAAACTGTCCCTAGGATTTGTCATTCAGCCAGCGCATTGCATTGGATAGAAACATGATGAATGAAAATTCTCTGAGGTGTACACATTGCTTACAAAAAAATTATAAACTATCTGTACATCGAGTACAGAAAATCAGGAGTATTTGACTAATGAATTATTGACAACAGTCGATAATATTTTAACAGGCGAAGTCACAGTGCAGTGGTGCTTTGTATTTTGAATTCTGATTACGAATATTCACCAGGAATTCTTTCTCGGACTCATTTTTTTGTATTCTTTGCTCCCCCCCATTAGGTTGATTCCAAGTTCTATTGTAAATTAGAAAGACTCGAAAATGCAACAAGCGAGCGGCCAAGGATTTCTGACCAATCCAACCCTGGTTAGTATTATATATTTTTGTGTAAGATTTAGTTGCTGGTTCACCGTCCATTCAGAAGGTTGTGTTTCACTTTTCTCGGTCCAGCAAACTTCAAGTTCATTAGTGGGTAGTTAAACTGGATATCAGCAATTGGTCATTAGTATTCTCTGATTTGAGTTTTTTTATTTAATAGCAAGTAAGATGCGGTAGTACGAATGAGATCTCACTTAATTCAGTGTACCAGTTAAACTATCCAGTTGTCTGGTTTCATAATAATATTGTTTTTCATTCCTAAATATCTGGAGATATCTGGTATTACTTCTGGTTAGCTAAAACCGGTTGGAAAATGGAAATAGAACCTAACAGCACTGACGAGACTGCAAACTCAAACGAATATTATGTAGAGTCACCCCAGTCAAGTCGCACTCCACCCCAAAGGTAATCTTAACAATGCTAACTCTTATAATTTTGGCCAAGTTTGCCAACATATTCAGACGGAAATTTCCGGAACTAACAATAATTAGAACTAATAATTAGTCCTTTCCTTTTTTTACGATATTTAGAAACGAACCACTTTCACTACCCGGGGGAATCGCGAGAATCGCTGATGTTTATGGACTCACGAAAGCGATGTTATGCAGCCGTTGTGAAAAAGTCCCTATCCCACCGAAGATAGCTGCCTGCACGGAGGGCCACTTGATTTGTGGACCTTGTGTTCGAAGTTTTGGGCCTTCCGGTCCAGGACGTTGTCCTAGAAAGGTACAAGCAGAGAACAAAGCAATCCAAGAGTGCGGAGGACGAATTGGAAAATACAAGTGTCATGTGTACGAATATTTGTATCACAATTCGGAGTTTCTGTGTACCTATGCGGATGCCGGGTGCCGAAAAACTCCGATGGGGTCAAATGTCAAGGAGCACGAGCACAGTTGTCCATACCGGTAAGGAATTTTTTACAAAAAAATTGGCTGGGTTTTCCCTAACTTTTACAATAAGAACTTATTCATCTGGTCCAGGATGAAATTTCCAATTCATACGTTCCCTTCATAATTTTTTTAAAGGCATCAACAGTTTTCCTCTGAATTCTTGGGCTTGAGGTTGAAAAATCCAAATGAAAAGAGCCATAATTTTATACGTCGGTCATCCAGTCTGCCGATAACAATTACCTAGTATTCATAACATCGTTTCTTGTTTACATTTTATTCAAATTAGCCCGACGCTTCCATGCCCATTTTCCAGCTGCCCATCTGGACTTGTTTCCCAATTCACTTTGCTCAAACATTTGGTCTCTATCCATAATGTTTCACCATTGGATTCAGATACTCTCAGAGTCCAAGTTCTGGATGAACGAGCAAATTCTCCGCTTCCAGTAAAGAAACAAGGTAGGTAAAGTTGTAAATTAGAAAGCCGGTGTTGAATTAACATAATTCTCACAAACATTTATTGTAACAATCCAATGCACAGATTCTAACCGTTGGCTCTGTGCACTTTTGAATTGTCATGACCTGAACTTTATGTTGATGGCTGAGGAACGTAAAGGTGGGATGTACATGTGGGCATCGCTAGCCTCGGGGGCAGGATTGGTCAACGGTCGAAAATTTCAATGCAATATAAGCCTTGTTCCTGAAAATAATGTGAGTGAAATACAGAGAATTCGAATTTAATCACGAGCCATGTATTACATTTAAATTCAAAATTTGGGAAATGGAGATTATGCCTGCAAGCTGTGGAATAATTGTTCACTTGTGCGATGCGATTCCGTACAAAACTATCCCTAACAAATATCTGAGTAAATTGAGTCAGTTTTTTCTTCCCAACACTTGTTTTCAGTTCTCATCACAAGGATTGGCTTGGGAAGGGGAGGTTTACCCTCTTGAGGAAACATTTGAGCATATCGTTTCAGAGGAAGACACTCTGTTGATCAAGAAAACAGCCCTATCCAAAAAGTACATTTACATGTCAGAGGCAGAGGAACTCTTTGTTTGGAATGTTGACGTTTGTATTAAGGTACAAAAATATTTCATACTATTTCAACGGAATTCTTTCAACAAATTTTGAAGATGTTAACGTTAATCTGTACATTTTTTTTGAAAACAGGAGCCACTCTTCCAGGGAATCTCACTAACTATGGGTGTGGATAGCAGTTCCAGGAATACTTCACCACGTAGTGCTGGAAAAGGGCATGCCACCGGAACCGGAACCGAATCTTCCTCCAAGGACGTTCGTACTAACCAATACATTCGCCTTGGGTCAGCTCCGTCCGCACCACCACCTATTATTTACGAATCACCGAAATCTGAACCCTTGATTCTGAATTTGGCTTACGAAGAGTCTTCCCCTGGTCAAGACTACCAAAATGAGTTGGCTAGTCCAAAATCGACTATCATCAAGAGTCCGGATTTCGAGGTTTGTGTACAGCACAATGTTCAAATCAGTATATGAGATTTCTGGTTCAATTCCTGCCTGGCTGACCAATTTTTCAAAATAACTTTAACTTTGTTCCTTCAGATTGACGAGTACCAGGAAATTTCGCCTGAAGTTAAACCCGCACGTGGATCGCGTAAGCCGCGACCGCTTCCACGTACTCATCAAGGGTCATGGGTGGAATATGACGAGTCAGAAGAACAAGATGATTCGGAGTCGGACGTGACAATTATTATGTTAGACAACGATGAACATGAAGCCGACGAAGCGGAATCGACAACACCCGAATCAGTCATAATGACTGAAAGTCCACAACCCGATTCGCCGAGGCCAAATAGGAATCCGTTTTTGTCAACTGCTGGACAATATAGTAGAACTAGAACAGAACAAAATGCTACTGGTCCAACTCCATCCCCAGATACATCTCAGAGACCACGTCGGCAAATTCTGGTGGCGAAGGATCCTATGAAGGAATTGCAAGACTTGGTTTCCAGGTAAATATTTATCCATAACTAGTTTGAGCTGTGTTATCGTTTGAAATTGATTTGACAATATTTGTATCGTTTTTCCAGAGTGGATTTCTCCAACAGCTATAAGTAATGACGGGATATGGACAGGATATCGTTTTGCACTTGAATTATTGGACTAGACAAAAACGTGGAAGGATTGATTTCTATTTCTGAGTAATTTTAGACTTGTGAGTGAGTGAGTAGCAGTATTGTGTTTAATTTTTAGTATGGATTACGAATGATAGATTTTAGTAGTGACGAATTTTAGCGTAAGCTAAAGTATTTTAGCTGGTTTTAGTGGACGTTTAGATGAGCAAGTTGATAGAGTTTCTGAGTTGGTTCATTTTTTTTTGTTTAGAATTACAATGTTAGAGTTATAACAGGTATACAGACGAGAATTAATTGGTATATCATTAAAATTAAGTTCCAGTAATAAATCAATACCACATTACGTTATCCATTCTAAACATTTTCTGGCTACAAGTCCTTATTTTAGATTATTTCCGGTTGGATTTGAGTATTTGTCCAAATGCGTTGACACATGTATCCAATGTATCATTATCATGTCAGCTACGATGAACATATTCGCATTGCAATTTTACTTTCGACCAGAGGGACATTCATTTAATAAGATCAGTTTCTTCGATTCTGTGCACCCAAACCAAAATACGGCATGGGTTAGTAATTCATGCCAGGAAAATATCATTTGACATTAGTCAAATCATCAGCCGGCGATTCTTTACTGGATTAAAGTGGCGATTCTACGGATCAACTGCCAATAATGAGAACCAAAGCGTCAGGTGCATGAACTTTGACATGAGCCGAGCGCTTTAAAGTTCTGTTATGTTTTCCCCTGATATTCGTGCGCGAATGACAAGGCATATTATTGTACTTACCCAATGTTTTGTAAGAATTTCCATGATGTCTGTTTTGTTCACCGATTTTCAAAGGTTTTCTTTCAAACAACTTTATGTACAGTGCACCGACTAAGACGTAACGTAACCACAATAATTGTCTATTAAAAAACTAGGGCTCACGTTGACCACTTAATTACCCACACCACAAGAAGCCGACCAATTCCACTTTTCGCTTTATGTTCAGTTCCGAGTATTCGAGTTTAAAGTTTAAATGGATGGGTTACGCTAGATTTTGGAATTCCTCCAGCGTTTTGTTCTAAAAATTATAGTTTGTAGTTCATTGCCGACTAAAAGTCATTGTCACGATCACAATTGCATTTAAATTCATTTTAAAAACAAACACGACTGACGGCACTTACTTGAACAAAATTTTCAGAATTAATTTTACGCTTTTGTTTGCCTGCGAAAGCTACTTGTGCTGTAGGCAATCTTGGCAAATTTTTTAATTTCGCTTACAATTTCGACAAATTATCAAGTCACTAATTTTTCAAACATATGCTTCACGATAACTCTGATTTCGCATAAAAAATGTCAATGCTTAAGTTGGAATTCTTTATATTTACACACGTGTCTTAAAAATATCGGAAAGCCGGAATATGCGGCTTCAATATTTTACGAACAATTCCAATTCTACTTTTTTTTAGAGCAAATATGTTATTCGGGTAAAATAAAACTAAATGTATCAGCAGCAGTTGCATTCACGTACTAAATCAAAATTTTAACTGTCATTTGTCCGAACACACGGAAGTACGTAACGTTACGTACAACAAACAAGTACACGTACTCGTACACAGTTTAATATAAAATTGTACTTAAACAATTTCCTTCTAATTCACCGCTCTGTCATTCTCAACAAATCAAAGAGCATCTTATGAATTCATATACCTTTTACTTACACATTTACTTTACTGTCAAGAATACGAGAAACATGTCACGTACGTACGTATCATTTTTGACCTCCGAGAGATTTTTCCCACTCAACTTTACTAAAAAAGAGAAGGGTTCATTCCATATACGTAGTGTAACATTACATACTCATATGTATTGCTGTCCACGTGTATATTCGGGCTGAATTTTTGGTCTAGTTTAGTTTTGGGAACTTCTTTAATTTTCTTAGAATGCAGTGCTTTAATTGTAAAATACTATAGAATGTTATTCTATGCTATGCTGGTATAAAGTTAAAGCAGTGCAGTACGTGTCTTGATTCCTGAGGCTACTTTAGTTAGACGACATCGTTAGATTTCTGTAGGGATAAAATTCTTTCTATCTCGTTGTAGAAATTGGCGACGGACTAGTTATATCGTAAAAGAAATATGAATATGAACATGAAGTATCAAGATGATACTGTGTTGATCAAGATTATTGAAATCCACTAGACTTATAATTCTTGTCCCGTAACTGGTGATTTTGAGACAAATGTTTTTCTAAGATCACACATCCACTTCTAGACAAAATGTATACCCCACTTTCTTCACTCCATTATTGCATTATGCAGGAGGACTGGACTGGATATGGATGGACCATTATGGGGTCAATCATAATGGGCCACCCTGTACGCTGCACATATTAGATAGCCCTAATGTCTCAACTCTCTAGTAGCCCCGCTCCCTACATATGCTCCGTACCCACATGCACTGGAACGGGGACGACCAAAAATTCTGGTTCCCAATTATTTGTTGCAAAGCTTCTCTGAATTTCTTTCTCTCTTTTTCTCTACTACAAGGTATACCTTTCCAATAAAATGAACTAAACTTGTAGTCTCTTGAAAAGATACACGATCGAGTGATATTTGGTATTTCAATCAATCAAATCAAAAGTTTTTTATTGTCCAATTCGACCGTAAAGATATTGGTATTTGTTTGACCGTGTATAAAAAAAAATTACATTATTAAGTGATTCCCCGTAAGGGATAGCCATATTTCATCTTACAATTAATTACCCTTTGTGCTGTGGTGAATTTTTCCGAAATGTAGGTTGTTATTTTGTGGTCCACCCTGTAGCCTTGCATTGGCCTGGACTGGAATCCAAACGAAGCCCTTTCGTTTTTTCCCTTCACTTTTTTTTCTGTGTGTAAACAAACGAAGTCCTCGCATCGTCCGTCCCTGGATTCTACGACGCAGTTTCTGTTCACACTTCACTCAGGCAAGGTAGACTGTTTGTTTCTCTCCTCGTCTCGTTTTCGTCTGAAAAAAAATCATCACTGAAAAACAACTGGAAACAAGCGGCGGAGGCTGACTTCCACTAACCACTTCATCAGTTGCCCTTTCTGAACAGCAAATATGAGTACCTATACTCAAGGTAAGGTTAAATTGGTTAAGTTTTTCACAATACTTTGTTTTTTAGCAGTGCTAAAAAATTGTCTTATTTAAGGTTGCATGGATTTTCCAGACTCCAGAATAATATACACTTAAAATTATTTCTTTTTGTTTTTGTCAGAAGGGAGAATGTATACGGATGAGTGCTTGAGAATGTCCAGATGTACCTGGTATCGAGGACGTGGAAGTAAAGCACTGATGCCACGACAGAAGTTGGAGAAAGATGACCACCCATTGGCTTATTACAAGAATCGAGTCCCTGAGAAAATTGATAATTTGAGAACTCTGATTCCGAGACGCCCAAGTATGAAGACGGAATTGGAATTCCTAGATGATGGGAAGTTGAAGTACAAAGAAAAATGGCACCATGGTCCAACGGTCGTGTATAAGGATTTGGATGGCAACAGGATTAAATTTCTTCGAGGAGGATTGTCTGCAAAAACTAGGGGTGGCCCTGAGTACATGCACTACAGACGCTGCTGGAATTATTATACTACGAGATCTTGGCCACTTCATTATTTGCACAGGATTGTATTTCCTGGAGGAAGAACTCGACGAAGATATTTGCCGGATTTGACTTATCGAAATGAGTACATGTCGCCTGAAGGGCCGAAAGTGCCAGTTCATCCAGGAGGATCAGGACAATACTGGACCCCCAAGGCTGGTGAAACTAAACGAGGTGGATGGATAACGAAACCAAAGAAACCCGCGACTCCTACTCCTGACGTTAAAGTCTAAATATCTTTTACGATGACATAATATCCTTGTGCGAAAATCGATCGACTTTGGATTTTTTTTTATATATTTTGCTAAGACATTTACTGTCGCATTTACTAAAACATTTTATTTTACTAAAACATTTACCTATTTAACTACATTTAACTATTAAAGTATTTAGTAATGTTGAATAGTTGAATAGTCGTTTCGAGTATATTGTGTAATTATTCCATTTTTCTAAACATCGCATCGGCTCTCCAAAACTCATAGGTACAGTTGAGACTGCTAGAATTCGTAGAATCTTCTAGAACATCATTTCGAACCAGATTTGACTTCGATTCTTCTGGAGACAGTGTTTTCAAGGTAGACTAGTGGGGAAGGGAAACTTCGATTGCTACGGCCAGGGCTATCTTGATGGACACTATCTTTCGTACTCCATAAATGAAAAATGATAAGGTTTTTAAACAAGATCAGTATTAGTATTAAATTGAGTTCCATTCCAATTCTCAGAAGATAAATAAGATTCGGGTTCCCAGAGGTGTTTGATTTTTTCCTATTTATATAAAGTCTGACCAGTTACAATACACTTTCATAAGCGTAAATCTTATTAAAAGCCACCACCGGCACATTGTCTGCGGAAGAGATCAAACCACAACTTGACCACAAAGAAATTCCAGTACGGTGTACATTTTGGGGTACCTTGGAATTTGGAATTGTGTGGCTCTGTGGGTCTTACGGTGGGCGCGGGAGAGAATTCCCTCCAAATGGTCCAAATGACACAAAGCCTTTCAAATCATTTCTGCACTCACTCCACAACTTTTGGACGTGCCGAGCTGTGTGTTCTTGTGTCTTTTGCTTAATTTGTAATTAATTGTCTTCATTTTGTTGAACCTGTGACCTTTGACCTTTTGGAGAGTTCAGTAAGTTTTCTTTTAACAACAACGTACATTTAAAAAATAATTACGAAAGAAATTGAAATTGACATTAATCGTACATGGCAAGGCATGGCATGGCTTTGGCCCTAGAATCGCCGCGTACATTTTTTGTTATTTGTCAGTTAATTTAGTTAAGATAGTAAAGAAAGGTCCTCGGCCGGATGAGAAGTACCTGCTCTTGAATATTTAGAAATTCGAACAGTGGCTGGAAATGAAAAATGTTAAAACGCAATATTAAAATTAATTTATTTTAATTTATTCTCAAGGTAGATCAAGTGGATTTGGGGGATTGTCTTTCGGTCGTTTGCCGTTTGGAGCTAAATTATAATCCTAGTTGGAATCATGGATGTCGCGGACTTGCAAACAGGAACAGCTCAAGTGAAGGATGCTGTCGGGGACAGATGTCAAAAATTGTTTCAAGACTTCTTGGAAGAGTAAAATACACATTGATAACTTTTATTATTGGAAAGTGCTTCTCTGAGAATTAAATCGCACCAATTTGGGTGGGATTGACTTAAATGCGTTTGGAGTAATTTTAAAACATATGTTGATAATGATTTTAGGTTTCGGCCCGAGGATAGTGACGAATTGAAGTATTTGGAGGACGCGAGGAATTTGGTCAAGCCGGAAAGAAATACATTGAGTGTGAGCTTTGCTGATATCCAGGAATTTAACCAACTACTGGCAACTTGCATTACTGAGGATTATTATCGGTGAGATAAAAATAAGTTTTATATGACAATAAAATATGAGTCAATGAGTCATTGAAACCTTTCCACTAATCACATTTTATTTCTATTTACTGAGAAAGCAAGAAAATATTTTACTATATTTCATTTTTTTGCAGTGTTTATCCTTTCTTGTGCCGCGCAGTTCGTAACTTTGTCAAAGATCAGGCTGACATTAATGTTCCACAAAAGGAATACTATTTGTCATTAACCGACGTCCCAACTCGGATCAAAGTGAGGGAATTATCAACTGTCAAAGTCGGCACTCTTATCAGGATTTCAGGACAGGTGAGATAGAATGTGGACGACTGAAAATCTGAAATTGACTAAAATCTTCTGAATACAAAATTATTACATTTTATACTAATAATTCCTATTTCCAGGTCGTTCGAACTCATCCAGTTCATCCTGAGCTGACTGCTGGTACATTCAGCTGCCTTGATTGTGGAACAATTGCGAAAGATATTGAGCAACAGTTCAAAGTAATTTTTTTTATTCTGATAAGTTAAGAAATTTTGAAGATAGAATGAAATAATAAAATAACCATTTTTATTTTATAAACAGTATACACAACCTTCCATCTGCCCAAATCAAGCTTGCCAAAATCGAAGTAGGTTTCTTTTGGAGACAAACAAATCTCGTTTTGTGGATTTTCAAAAAATTCGAATTCAAGAAACACAAGCTGAACTGCCCCGTGGATCTATTCCGAGAAGGTTCGTACTTTTAATACCAATAAATAATTTTTGGGTTTATTCTATATTTTATAAAATCGAAAGCAAAGCTGATATACGTAAACTTTTGGTTTGTCTTTTATCTTTATCATAGCCTTGAAGTAATTGTGAGAGCGGAAGCAGTGGAATTAGCCCAAGCCGGTGACCGTTGTGACTTCATTGGGACTCTTATCGTGGTTCCAGATGTTGGGGCCTTGAATTTGGCTGGAGCCAGAGCTGAGAGTGGCGGTCGGAATAGGGTAATATAATTTGGGAATTAAATTAATCAAATGACATAATCTAATCCTTAATCAGGAAGAAATTACAACCAGAATTACGATTTAGGCTGAAGGTGGAGACGACAATGAAGGAATTCAAGGCCTAAAGGCTCTGGGTGTTCGTGAATTGCATTACCGACTTGCATTCTTGGCTTGTACTGTTTTCCCGACGAATTCTAAGGTACCATAACACTATAACTATAAACGTTAGCAGAATTCTCACGTCTCGATGATGTATCCGGATTATTAACGAAATTGTGAAATTGCCTTATAGTTTGGAAAAGGAAGAAGTGAATGGGAAGTTGATGAAATTACTGCCGAATCACTCAAGAAACAAATGAATGAGGAAGAATGGACACGACTTTTTGAAATGACACATGATAAACATTTATATTCAAATCTTACGAGTAGTTTATTTCCAACAGTTCACGGGAATGAGGAAGTCAAGAAAGGCAAGTCAAACTAACCTAAACTTTTTTTGGTTAATGCAACTGTTTGTTGCGGATTTCATGACTTGACTTTTTTGTATATTTTTCTGTAGGAATTTTACTTATGCTTTTGGGAGGAGTACCAAAAACAACAATGGAAGGAACTTCTCTTCGTGGTGACATTAACGTCTGCATTGTTGGTGATCCAAGTACTGCAAAATCTCAATTACTAAAACAGGTAAACTATTCTAAAATTTTCACTCAGCTCACCAAGCCATATTATATTATTATGTCAGGTATAATCAGATCGGCTAGCTAATTCCATGCTCTCCTGAAAATTGCCAGATTCAAACCGACCTTTACAGGATGTGGTCGGACATTTTCAGATATGCTAATTGAATATGAATACCTTGCTAGATTGAAACTTTATACAGTTTTTTTTTAATTACCCTCGGCCAACAGGTATCGGATTTCACTCCTCGAGCGGTATATACCTCTGGAAAGGCGTCCAGTGCTGCTGGTTTGACCGCAGCTGTTGTAAGAGATGAAGAAACTTTTGAGTTTGTGATTGAGGCTGGAGCTCTAATGCTTGCAGATAACGGTGTTTGTTGCATTGACGAATTTGATAAAATGGATCCCAGAGATCAGGTTGCAATTCATGAGGCGATGGAACAACAGACGATTTCTATCACCAAGGTATGTAATTGACATATATTGAGAGACAATCACATCACTCAAGTCTTCATTTCAATTATTGATGTCTTATTTTTGACAGGCTGGAATCAAAGCTACTTTGAATGCTCGGACGTCTATTTTGGCAGCTGCAAATCCTGCTGGAGGACAGTACAAACGTGACAAATCTTTGAAAGATAATATTAATATGGGAGCACCAATTATGTCCCGTTTTGATTTGTTTTTTATTCTGATTGATGAAGTTAATGAGGTGAGACAGAATTATTTATTCATATAACGGAAAATATTGAGTGGTTACTGAAATACATTTTTTTCATTGATTTCTAGGTTTGTGACTATGCGATTGCACGTAAAATCTGCGATCTCCATGCTCGTCTTGAAGAATCCATTGATCGTATTTATACTGAAGACGAAATCCGGCGATACATTATGTTTGCTCGACAATTTAAACCCCAAATCAGTCAGGTCAGTAAAGTTTTGCACAGAAGTGACCACTTCTCGTAATAGGACCTTGACTTCAATTTATTCATTTCTTTAATTTAATTGATTTTTCCACTCCAGGAAGCCGCTGATTTACTGGTTCGATACTATAAATCTCTGAGACAACGAGATTCTGGCGGAACTGGTCGAAATTCCTGGAGAATTACTGCCCGCCAATTGGAAAGTATGATTCGTCTCTCTGAAGCAATGGCTCGTCTTTATTGTAATGAGAAGGTAAATTCCATCATAGTGGAATCGGCACATTTTGAATGAAATTCTCATTGCTGATATCAAATTGGCCAAATACAATAACGACTCATCTGATTTGACGAATAGGTGGAAAAATCACATGTTGAAGAAGCTTTCCGTCTACTCAGCAAGTCTATCATTCGAGTTGAACATGACGCGGTTGAGTTTGATAAAGACGATGATGACGTGCCTGAAAATAATCCAGATGAGAATGAAGAGAGAGACGAACTGAATGTTGAGGAAGTTGAAATGGTGACAGATGAACATAATGAGATTAGCGATGACTCCCGCATTCGACTCCCACCAAAATCACCAAGTTCTGCTGCAGAGCGAGCTGTAAGCCCCACACCTCGAAGCAGCCAAGGAACTTCTCACTTTGGATCTCAGTCCTCAGAGAGTGGGGCAGATCATAAGAAAAAGACGGTAAAGATGAGTTATGATGACTACAGGTCAATGGCCAATTTAATCCTCATGTACATGAGACGTGAAGAAAACAGAATGGAGGAAGAGGGTGGTGACGCAGATGGTCTTCGGCAAAGTGATGTCATGAACTGGTACTTGTCTGAAATTGAGGATGACATTCAGAGTGAGGCTGAGCTCGCAGAGAAAAAAGAATTGGTGGATAAAGTGATTAAGCGACTCATTGTTACTGTAAGTTCATTTTAAAAAGTATAGTCAATACCCTCAATAGGTTTTCAATATTAAGTTCTGAATTAATCTTCCGAATTTTCTTGTGTATTGCCATTACTCAACTTCCCCGAAGCGTGTAGTAAAATATCTTACAAGGTAAACTATTTCGTTGTTCAGTGGGTTCGGTAACCGGACCAAACTTTTTGGGTACCTTGGGTCATC
>JAQGCB010001438.1:0-14497 GCA_034698835.1 Protaphorura tricampata
CCCAATCAACCACATGGATATTTAAATATTAGCTGTGGAATTGCGTACAGATAAAGCTAATAAAGAAACGAGTAAGTGTATCCTGAATTATTCTCCCTAAAGTTTTATTCACTCCTACATAAAGAGACTGGTAAAATTGACAAGTTCAGCAATACAATTCACATCATATCTGAAAGAATAGCGCAATCGATATTAGTCCTCATAACGTTAAGGTGGCCGAAACAATCCAAAATTACTTAGGACAGTTCCGGGCTAGATCCGTTATGCAACAGGATCGGGCTATTGCCGTAATCCAACAGGGCCCGGTAAATTTTCCGAATAATAGTTTGAAAATACCGTTTAGGGCCGGCAAATTGAAATTACATGGAGAGCCGGACCAGGGCCGACAACTAGAACTTATTGGAGGGCCGGGTTAGGGTCGACAGCTATAACATTACGGAGGGCGGGGTTACGGCCGACAACTATAACATATTGGAGGGCCTGGCTAGGAGGGACAACTATAACATATTCTATATTTTGAGGGCCGGGCCGTACCGGGGCCGAATATCCCGGAACGGCCCGGGCCAGGGCCGGAAAATTCGGCCCTTTGCCACCACTATCATGACACAATCCGAGCCAAATAGTATGCAAGATATCTGGGATCAAGGGGATACACATAGTACGGGATAAGGAACTCGGACACACGCGTTCGTAGCGGCATTTGCAATTCAGAACTACAAATGCGTGCCTTCCTTGGCGCGAGACTTATTAGATTTCTTTCTGAAAAATGCGTAGTCAGTGACTGAGATTCCATACCAATTTTTTCTATATGTAGCATAAACGCATACCTTAGATCTCAGGAGATCTCCTACAACGAAATCCATGGCACAGAAAATACCCATCACAAGATTCCTGAGCCAAAATGAATAAGTTCGGACCAAAATTGACTACGGGCCAAAATTCAGCAATTTGTAGGTATAATTATCGACTGTGACACATCGGATGATTCAAAATTTGAGGACAAGGATACGCAATGAAGATATAGTAATTAGAAAATTATTTATCGAGCACTCGTATGTACAAACGTTCACAATGAAATGGTGGGGTGATGAGTGAGGCTTCGGACGCACAGAAAAATGTTCATCCTGGTCATTAGTTGAAGAATTTCAATTCTAAGTGGTTTATAACGACTTTGGGAAGACGACTGCTAATGACACCTTCTTACTTGTGCATTTGGGATAATTCATCCTACACGAATATGTTGAAGATAAAACTTATTTTCAAACGTTAGTAGCCAATTATCACAGTATAATTATAGAGACGAGACTGTCATGGACAGGGACAGTCTGTGACAGCGGCTTAGCCACGATGGGGCTCGGTGGCGTCGGCCACCGAGAGGCGCCGTCTGAAAATGGCCCGATCGACTTCATGTGCGAAGCGATATTTTGGAATAGTCTCAAATGATCCGGCGTTGTACTTATTAAGTAAAGTATTTTTGCTTCCATAGAATGATAAAATTAAATGTATGGATTTTGTAGTATGATAATGAAGACCCACTTCTGACGAATCTGAGGAAGAGAAATGCCCAAAAGATGTATGTAATGCCCGAACGAGATGAACAGGGTGGACCAGAATCTCCGGACATACTTGCTTGTGATCATATCATAACTCTGATTCACTCCAAGTATGACTTATTAGAAATCACGTGCGAATCTGAGCAACCGACAATTCAACTTAAGCTTTAAAACTTGAAAGCATGTGTTTTCTGAACTCAACTTGATTAAAAATTAACTCAGTCTATCAATGTGTCAATAACGGTTCTGAAATCCAACACTCATTTCTAATATCAGATTTCGACGTTGTCGTATGCACTGAAATTTTAAATGAACCATTTCTTAGGTGCGTAGACCGCCGGCCAAATAAATCTGTGAGAAATTCTTTGTCGTTTCGTTATGTGAATTTAAGTACCTACATACGTAGAAATGATATGCGTAGGGACAAACCTAACTGACTTGGAATAAACTAATGCAACAGAAAATAATCGGTAGTAAGATTACTGGTTGTTTATTTTGAACCAAAATTACAAGGGCACAAAATTCGTAGCCACGCCACTGCACTGCACTGGTCTGTGGACACAATAAGTCTTGCAGTTAATTTTTACCTGGAGACGAAAGTTCTTCAACTGTTAAGTGAGTTTTAATTACAAGGTTAATTGTGAATGTGAAGACACTTCAATTTCCTTATGAATCTCAACGAACAACTCTGCATATATTACTTCACGTTATTTTGAGTTTTTCCGTTCCAATCAAATAATTATTTACGGTAAACTTGTGACGGGACGGAGACGGAGACGACAAAATCAAAATGACATTACAACAGAACTTATAATTAGGAGTTTGGTCGTCGTTTTCTTTAATTGTTTAGCATGTAGAATTATTTTTTTGTGTGTAAATAAAGATCCATAACACCTAGCATTAAGTATTCATTTGATTAATTGTAGTTCGAGTTGCTTTGTAGCTAGTGAACCTGAAAATTAAAGAGTGCACAACTACATCACAAACAAACTCGGTAGGCTTAAAATGTAACATTTGCAGGCACAAGTTTGTTTCATATAAGAACACAAATAAAAAGGTCAATGTGCTTCAAGGCTGGGTGTTTTTCAGTGCATTATTCTAAGAATTTACTTTTGTGTCTATATTCACAATCTTCCCTTTTGAGTGAACCCTTTTTAAATGTAAAAGTCAAGTGTGATACTTGAGTTTGTATACGGAAATGTATTTATTCAGAAACAGGCTAAGGAGAAAATAAAATTACATTTTACTATACGTACACATCATAATAGTAATAATAATACAAACAATGAAATAACTGCTGTTGTTTACTAATTCATAATTAAGTTTCTTGTCATTGAATTACTACTAATGCAATATTACGCATATTGTACATTCGCTTCATTAACACACTCCATTGATTCATGGTTTGTAACTTCCCCAGAAATATTAAAGTTATTTTTCATTAGTTTCAATCAAACCAAATTGAATTTCACGTAATTGTATCGTATTTTACTTTTTAATTTAATTTTAACTTGTCCGCAGTAGACTTCTTTGTCAACTCTACGCTAAACTCCCTGCGGAGTTTTGCATTACTTGTTTCTGTTGTGAGTTTGTAAATGTATTTTTAGGTTTCCCGATAGCGAGAATGATTTTTTGCAAATTTTACAGCCATAAGGTTTTTCTGTAGTATGTGATCTTAGATGATTCGCTAAATTACCCGACAATTTGAACGATTTCGAGCAGTACACGCATTTGTAGGGTCTCTCTCCGGTATGAGTCCTAATATGAGGATTTAAACCACTGGCATATCTAAAGCATTTGGGACCCTGTAAATCTGAAGGTGAACCTTTTGATTTTTTGATTCTTAGATATTTTTTTTGTCAGAACGCATTCATGTGTACTACCTGGATGCAACTCTATAATAATTTCTCTCTTTTACGAAGAAAGGTGTTGGACCATAATAAATGTAACACTCCAGACCTGACTGAGTTGGTTTGGTCGAAGGTATAGCCAGCAAAAAAAAAATCTTGACTCCACGTACATCTCTCGTACGCAAAACAATCATGTACAATTAGCACAATCCACAGCGTAGAACTCGAACATAAGAAGGATGCATTTAATTTGCCTTGTTATTTTTTTACTTGACGTGGTATGCCTTCTTTTAAAACAATTCAGGTGTAAAGTCTTTGGAAATTAATTGAAACTTTGGACCATTTTTTAAAAAGAATTGGGTAGCGGAAGGGCAGGTAATTTAAGTATACGTAAGTGTCTATCTGAATTTCAAAATTCTGTTGTCTCGTTGGGTCATGAAATTGCTGCCATTAATGTACAGTGGACTCTCTATATACCGAACTCGAAAAATGCACCAAAATGTGTCCGATATAGAGAAAGTTTAATATACAGAAAGTAGAACAACAAAGAAGAGCATGCAATGGGAGTTCTTGCCTTCCCGACATTCTAGTCGGTATAGAGAGGTGTACGATATAGAGGAGGTTGATATATAGAGATTCCACTGTACAAGGTTGGGTACACATAGTGGCTGACACCGTGACACCCCACTCACTTTGCTCTCTTTCTTTGGACATGAACAAAAGTTTGAGTTTGAGTGTGAATGAGTAATGTCACGGATGATTATTAATTAATATACTACGATCATATGCATCGAATCGAGCTTTAATCCTGAACATAAGAATGTCCAAGTTTTGACATTCAGAATGTCGGTGGGATGTTGTCGTCCAACAATTAAATGGGCCCAATTCAATAGGTCTATATAATTTGATTCAAACATTGTAATTCTGAAATGCTAGTGGTAGAAAAGAACTCACTTCAGAAGTAAAGGGGTTACGCGTGAATGCATGTGCTTATTTTATTTTTGGATCAGTCCTTCCGAGAAAATGAACTCTTTTTAGATGTGTAAATGTGAAGGGAAGCAGTGCTTGGCGTGTTTTACGTCCTTCCTTCCTTAAAAACTACGCAGTGCACATTCCACATTCTACTCCACACGTTCAGAAGGTTAATGCAAGTCATTGCTCCAGTATTTGATTTATTGATCAGTTTTTGTAAAGATTGTCTCTTCTCTAAAGAGAAATTAGTCTAGAGGCCCCACTGACGCCAATAATTAAGATAAAATATTTAGTCGTGACCACGAAAACACCACCTGACAGTTTCACCACCCAAGGCTTACCAACGAATTTAGTAAATAATATAATTCATATAATACTTTTACAAAGTTTTTCTTGAGAAACTTGAAAATGTCTTGAAAAAACAAGGGAGTTAGTTAAGACTCCAAATTCTTGTCAAGACAAAGTGCACCCGGACGACCCTGATTGATCAGGAGTATATTTTACAATTTTTACCACAGGGCCCAGGATGGGATCTACTTCCAACCATGTCCCTGAGACGCAGTTCATAATTGATGAGGCAATCCGGAATGAGTTGGTACGTACAATACATATACTCCCACGGTTCTCACAAATCTTACGTACACCCACGTTCTTTAACTATTCGCAGGGCAATGAAATTATAAAGTAATGTAGTTAGGTTTATAGTAGGTATTAGTTGATTATACGTTAAAATACACACGAAATTCTGATTTTTTAGATTTTACATTTAATTTTCCAACAACTTCCAATCGGAGAGCTAAAAGTCTGTCGCCTTGTCTGTTCAAAATGGAATCCATTGGCTCTCAGAGAAATACAAGCTAAGAATTGGAATGACAGCACTACGTTTACACCTACGTTTAAAGACGACAAACAAGAATATTTTGAAGCTTACATGAACGTATTTCGTGACTCACCGGAAAATTTTCCTTATTCATGTCATACTTTCGGTACAAATTCATCCATCCGTCTTCAGCCAATTAACAGGGAACTTGAGAGAGAATTCTGCGTAACGTTCAGAAAGCAAATCAAAGGGATTCACTTATGCCACGCCATGGAAACGAGCATGTATGCTCAAGACATTCTGGAAATATGTGGTGAATCCTTGGTCGAGTTAGGCATTTCAAGTACACCATACCGAACTCTAGCTCAACGTGAAATTAATGAGTCTTCACAAAACAGACTTCTCCTTCCAAATTTGAAGTGTATCAGTGTAGATGCTTCCGACTCACGTCCAAATGATGGAACAGAAAATTATTTATTATGGAGCGACAGAATTTTTAAAAATATTCTGTCTAATATGCGACCAAATGCATTGGAAGAATTGAATTACCATAACTGGGGAAGATTTGAGTCAACCGTCAAACACCTGATTGAGTTCAATCAAATCAACAGTCTCCGCAAGCTCTCCTTGTATCCAAATTCATACGTTCAGAAAGGGGATCTACTAATATTCAAAAAAAAGGGAATAAATCTTCAACTCAATCAACTCAGAGTTCACAATGAGAATCCAACCAGCTCTCAGAGACAGTTGTGGGAGAAACGTGTGTTCGACATTGAACCAGACGAATTGTACCAATTCTTAGACACACAGAAGAATTCCCTTGAACATCTCAATTTGATGTGTTCCACGTATTCATTTCCTTCCAATATGACGAGAGTGCAGAAAATGAAACTTTTTATCAACAGAGCAGGGTTGGACTTGAATTCACGGACGATAAACTTTGCAGAGTCTTTTCCAAACATAAAGGAACTTTGCCTCTCAATTTCTTGGATGGACTCTCGGTGGTCTAGGGATGAACATAAGAATTATCAGGTAATAATTAATGCATACATTTCCGTACGTCTGCGAGCTCCTCTGTTGTATGAAAACTTAAATATAAGTGCCTTATTCTAAACAGATGTCCCCTAGAAATATTTGAGTGGCGTTGAATGTTCTATCCGTCCATGTCTTTGTATTAATTGTTCCACTGAACTAAATTACAGATTCTCTCTGAGCAAGAACAATGTACATCGTTGCGAAAATTGACACTGCCGGTAATTCTGTATTTGAGCGCAGGAGACATGAACAGGACGCTCAAAATTTTTCCAAAACTATCATATTTGGAACTATACGCCTTTAGCAGTGAAATTTTTCTTGCGATTTGGAACTCTGTGGAGTTGGCGGACTCTTTGAACGTTCTCATCCTTCGGATTGCCGGAGTAGTGAAAGGTGGACCCGTCTATAAAACCAACGCCCTAAAACTGGACCAGATTTTCTCTGGAGTTTCTCAACAGGAAATTCTCAGCGTCACTATCGAAAAATACTCGGAAGAATTTAATTTGAACGAATTTCAAGACAACTCAATCCTCAGATTAAAAAGTAAAATTGCAAATATTTTAGAACATTAAGTATGAAAATAAGAAGTACCTATGAATAATTGTACATTCTTTCAGATCTAAGAAAATTACATGTGTACTGGCAAGAGAGCCCAACGTATCAACTGCAACTATTGACGGATTTTGTTGTTATTTGTGTTTTTGATAAAATGGAGAACCTGTCGGATTTGTTCATTCATCAAAACATCCACAGAGTAAGTCGATCTTCATACATACAAAGAAAATTAAACTGAAAATGCAAAAACCAAAAATCTATTTTACTATGTGAAATGTAGTTTTCCCATGGTTGTGCCGCAAGACTTCCGACTAATACCGGGACCAAGGAATGCTTACACTACAACTACAAGCGACACTCTGAGGAATATTTAAAAACAAGAATGTCCAAAAGTGAACTACACTTGCATGCATAAGGCAAAATGAACACGTATTTATTCAACATGTTATGGAGAAATGAGTTTCACATTTTTTAAATCATTTGATTTGATACGTACGTACACAGATTTTAGAAGTAACTCGGTCTGGTAAGATGAACATAATTTCACTGAGTAACTCAATAAGGCACTTTTAATACACTTTTAATACACTTTCAACTGGAAGAATTATATATTTACTTGATCAGTGAGGTCAGTGACGAGAAGACGGAGTATCATTGGGCACCAACGACACCTCAGTATCCAACCTGCAAGAAACCAGACACAAATAATTATAAACAAAATAATAATAATGGTATGGGGTATTGGATTGGATTATTTTCAAAAAATATATAAGTTATTCGAATAAGGCAGATGTAATTACTTTGAATTCGTATTTGCTTCCTTCTAAAAGCACTGCATCTGGTTGGCCGTTCTCCGTAGCTTTGAATTTGAGACTTTTGAAATTCTCGCCCGATTTCAATTCCAGCTTGACGATCTGTATGGACACAAATTATAGTGAAGAATGTTATAATTTTGAATATGTGATTAAACGTATTGTATTACGAAGAATTACTTATAGTAAATAGTTTCGGATCAGTAAACAATAGAGATAAGAAATTGATATTACCTCCGAGAGAAGAATCTGCAGTTCTTCTTTCTTTGCGCCGGTAGTCGTAGAAATATAGCGTCCATGTAATTCCATATGCAGTTGTGGTAATCCAAGGTTTATAATTCGATCATCGACAGATGGCTCGTTTTCATGATGAGCAGCATAGTTTAGGGTTGTTGACAACTGTACTTGGAATTTCTTGTAAAAAGCTTCCGCTTCTCGACTCGCTGGGGTTGCCCTACGACATACAATAAATAATTAGAATTAGAATTCTCCGTTGTATAATCCAATACATAATGATTGAATTCATTGCGATCTACAAAATTTGCGTGGAACTCTACGCAAGGACAAGGAATGACATAAAAATCCTAATAAATTTGTGAATGTTTGTATGCACTTCCAAATTAACAGAATTCACTCCTGGTCTCAATTTTGATTTTTTTTAATCCATTCACACGGCTTGACACGGATTTCCCCATAAGCGTGTAAATTAAATTGGGCTACTTACATAATTTCTATGAAGCTTCTTTATGTATTTTCTTCTCAAATACTTTCTTCCACGCTAGACCAAATAAGACTACCAGGTAAAATCAGAGTGAGTTGTGCTACGAAATTGAATGGGCGTTGACTTTATTATTAGCTTAATCGAAGATAACCTTTAGGGGTTTTGCCTTGTCGTCAAATCACTTATGTTATCCTAACATTTGGAGTAGGCGTAAATAGTCATATCTTTATTAGTTAATTCAATAATACTCACGTACATACGTACTCACCTAACCTACAGGAAATTAAATTATGGGGGTCAATACTTCATTCACTTTAGTACATGTAGAAAACTACACCTGATTGTCAATGTAGAGGAATTAAATATTATTTTGTAGAATACTGAATCCATTGAATCTGAGTTCGGAAATCTACCAATCCATAAAGTCAACTAGGTCAAAAACCAACCAGTGCAGTTGCCATGTAGTAAAAGGTCATCATAAAAATATCTTTTCGCTTAAGGTATTGACTAGCATTTTAGTATATGAATTTCTTCCAACACGACTGCTGTATAAATGTGGACTATATGACTGAATACTGAACCATAACGCATTGTTTTTGCGACACCGAGTATGATAATTCATAACTTTGAGAACAACGTTAACATTTAACATACTGGACACTGGGCTTTACTTGCTACGGTAAAGTTCAATTCACCATTGCATGCATAAGGTTGAACGACCAAGGTCAAATCTCGTCTATTGTGGAGGAAAAGGCAATGCAAACCGGAGCAAACGTCATTGTATCCCCAAAAAACTGAATAAGATATATATTCTACCACCTGCTTTCACATGCCAAATCTCGAAATCCTAAGTCCCCTTACAACAAAAAGAATGAGTCATACAATTCGATGCCATTGTGTCAAAGGTAATTTAATTAGTTAAACTCTCCAGAGAATTCAACTACAATCATGTGTGTTGTAGAATTACAAAATAAACAAATTTTTCAACTAAAAAATAATAATTAGTACTGACGTAGTCGTAACTCATAAGGGAAAGTTGTAGCATATACTCGAGAATATTTTGGTATCTCTGCACTATGATTTCTCCATGTGTTTATGAAATGAAATAATTTAGAAAATGTGCAAGTGCAATGTAACGGTGGTTCAGTATTTCTTATGTATTAGTTCCTCTCATGTGTGTGTTTAAATTAGATGATTTTTGAAAAGGTTTTACTGCATTTTTCACAGTGGTGTGGTTTCTCTCATGAGTGCATGTGCATATGTTCTAATTCAAATGATGGGATCTAGCAACTCGTGTCTCACACCTTCCACAATCGAATGCTTTTTTAACTGTGTGAGTAAGTACATGAACTCTTAAACTTGAGAAGTGAGAAAATATTTTTGTGCAGAAATTGCAGTAAAATAGTTTCTCTCATGTATGAGCGTGCATATGTTCTGATATGTGTGATGATTGAGAAATTCCTTTCCTTCTCACATGTGTGTGTTCTTACGTGCACAATTAAACTTCCTAATTGAGAGAATGGCCATTGGGGTGTACGTAGAGATGAGGTGAATTTGTGTGGCTGTGATGAGGATTTCATTCTCATTCTGAGAATATTTGTATTACTTTATTTTAAATTCTTTTTTTTTCACCAGGAACTCCTTTCGAGTGTCTGTAGAACTAAAATATAATTTCAATGAATTCAAAACGATTTTTCGCTTTACACTAGTGGTTCAATGAGAAAGTTGTGAGACGCGTGGCAGTACACTTTTATATGGACACTATTCAAACTGGTATAACGACATATTTCTCAATTATGAGATATTTCCGTAGTACTAAACGTGTCCCTAATTCCTACTGACTTGGTCAAATAAAAACGCTTATAATATAATTGAAAATGGGAATTAGAAAACTTACAACCAAATTTTATTCCTGGACTAGCGAAGGATATAATTATATTAGATAAATATACACAGTAATAATTATAATAAAATGGTAGAGAATTAAGTGCGGTCAGGTGTCTTCAAAAGTAATGAATGTCACACCACTAATCCTAAATCTGATCACTGTATCTTCCAAAAGGAATACAAATATAATACTAATTTATTGCTAGTAAAACCTATACTGAATTCTTTCTTACGTATAAAAATGATGTAGAAATACGTCTTTCTAGAACCCATGCACTGGATGGAGGTCATTGAAATTCACAGAATTATTTGTCACAATTCCCCACTGCCTTCACACACTTCACACACTAACGATCGTAAGATAACAAATATTTTGTATTTTTGCGAATACGGATAAAATATGTATGTATAGTAAAAAATAATATTTCCAGTGTAATGCCCAAAGTGTAACAAATGTAACGCGTGTCCACACATTTGGCACACCCTGTATACTTTGTATATTTTAATTGAACGACTCGGACGACAAGTAATTCACTTAAATTATACCTCTTTTGTGTTAATTTTAATATCGTCTGGGAAAGAAAGGCAATCAAAAGTCACGGCATTTACAGTAAATTTGACCGAGTGGGCCGCGGAAAGAAAGCTTTTGGTATGGACAAGTTTAAATCCATGGTACAGCACCTGCCAATGTTATGATTTCTCTCCAGTATGAGTTCTTATGTGCTTTTTCAAGCTAATTGCATGCGAAAATGTACTTGTGCATTCTTCACATTGAAATGGTTTCTCTCCTGTATGAATGCGCATATGTTCTGTCAAATGAGTTGAAGTAGAAAATCCTTTTTTACACATTTCACAGTGGAACGACTTCTCACCTGTGTGTGTTCTTACGTGCACATTTAAACTTCCTAGTTGAGAAAATTCTTTCGTGCAAAGCTTGCAGACAAATGGTTTTTCTCCTGTATGAATTGTTTTGTGGGCCGATAAAGCACTAGAACTAGTAAATGCCTTTGAGCACTGTTCACATTCGTATGGTCTCTCTCCTGTATGAATGCGCATATGTTGTGTCAAATGAGATGTTTTAGAAAATGCCTTCTTACATATTTCACAGTTGAATGGCTTCTCTCCTGTGTGAGTACGTACATGCTCTTTCAAATTTGATGAATGAGAGAATGCCTTTGTGCAGAGTGTACAATCGAACGGTTTCTGTCCATTATGAATTCTTTTGTGCCTCAATAATGTAGTAGAATTAGTAAACGAACTAGAACAATGCGGGCACGCGTATGGTCTCTCTCCGGTATGCTTGCGTGCGTGTATTTTCAGATGTTGTGCAAGAGTAAATGATTTTGAACACAATTTGCATTGGTATGGTTTTTCACCCGTATGAGTTCTCAAATGACTCCGGAGGGATGTAGATGCCCCAAATGATTTGGAGCAAAGTTCACATTTATAAGGTTTCTCACCAATGTGCATTCTCATGTGGTTTTCGTAACGTGATTGATTCGAGAAGTACTTGCAACACGCCTCACACTCGTATTTCTTTTCTCCGGTGTGACTGTGAGTGTCCTGAAAATTCAAGAAGTGGATTCTGCTTATATTTTCGGATATTTCGGTCATCCCGCTGATAGCTGTCAGGATTATTTACTTGGGGGGATATTGTTGTGAACGTAAATAAACCGGTGACGTTCTTGTGGAGAATAACACTTACTGTGGTACTTGGCGAAAGTTTCCAGTCTTCCCAATTCTCCGACTTATCTGATCTCTTCGGCATCCTAAAATTAGAAACAATAGAAAGGTGAAAGTTACGATATGCGGTTGCTAGACATGTATCTAGTATTTGTATTATAATCTTTTTGTCACATGCAAATGAACTAATAAAATAAATACACGCCATTCTTCCAACTTTAAAATCCCTTTAAATATCAAGACAAATATAACCTTGCCTGGAACAAATTTTTGAGTAGTCTGAAATTGATGGACCGGAAGGGAATTTAAGTCAGTCAAAATTGAAGAATGCCTGTCGCCGTTCTAGGAATTAATCCGGTTCTTGCAGTTCTAAACATAGTGAGACAAAAGACGTACAGTTACTACAAAATGTCTCCTCAATTCAACGCAAGGTTCTCACATTAGCCTAGGTATGTCAGTGTATAGCATATAAAATATAGAATCAGCTCAAGTAGAGGTTCAAATTAACTAGCAACTAGATCACTGTACTCCTTTAATCGGATGTAAATGGAATCTTACGTTTTTTATTATCCTGTCAGTTGCCAATCCTGCGTTGAATTGCGCGTGAAGAAACTGTATGCAGGGTGGTCCAGAAAATATAGTCCCCTTGTAGCGGTGGAACGCCTTGTCCAAATTTCTCGATGAATGACTACAGAAAAGCCAATTCGACTCTCAGTAAGGGACGATTCAACTTAAAATAATTTTTTGGATAACCCATAATTAGATGAACGGAAAAATTATTAAAAAATAATTAAAATTCAACAAACATTCAATTAATCTAAGAGCGATTAATGTTAAGAAAAAATCCAAAAAGAAAACCGCAATTTCTTTCAATTTTCATTTCAACCTTTTTCGAACATTTTCCTTTATTACTTTTTCAAAATTTCCAAGGAAATCACCAATTTTTGTTCGACTAGAATCGAACTGCGGTTTTGGAAGAACGCAGTTTTGGCAGCGTCGTGTTTTATATATCGACAACACTGAAAGAAACTCCCTGAATTGAATTGAAAATAGTGATATTATTTTGTGGCCGGTACACGCGACAAATGAAGTGTGAACAACTACACCACAAAGCTTAAAAGGCAGAACTCAAAATGCAACATTATTCAAGCAAAGGTTTGCTATGAATAGGAAGACATAAATAAACCGGTCGGAATAATTGAACCTTTTTAGAGACGGGTTCTTTTTCCCTGTGTGCAGTCCAAGAATTTGTTTTATTTGAAGGAAATGAATCTAACTTTACTGTTATATGGACGGTCAGTTCTCACGAGAGAACCCTTTTGGGGGATACGATCAATAAGAAGAACCATTGCGGCATGAAATGTATTTGTGCTGATTTAATAGTTATGTTGTCCATCGCGTGTTTGAGTTCTTAGATGTTTCGTTAAATTAATATATATGTTAATGGAAGTCTTCAAAAGTAATGATCGTCACACCCCTAATCCTAAATATCATTACTGTATTTGTATAGTACTTTACGCGTTGGTCACATAATCCACAGTATGATACAACTTTTGTGTTTCTTCCAGAGGAAATACAATATAATACTAATTTTTTACAAGTGAAACCTGTAGTGGATCTCTATTATACAAAAGTGATGTTGAGAAAGTGGAGATACAACTTTTTCTAACGCATGCACTGGTTGAGATTTGAGATTCACAGAATTATTTGTCACAATACCCCACTGCCCTAACACTTCACTAACTATCATCGTAGGATAACAAGAACTTTGGATTTTCGCAAACAATGTTAAATTATCAAAATATGTATAAAAAAATATTTCCAGTGTATACCCGAAATGTTATAAATACGACGCGTCCAAACCTTTGGCACAACCTGTACACTTTATTATATTTGAATTAAAATGACGTGTACAGATTACAGATTCTGTAATTCACTTAAATTATTCATCAATGAAAAATTGGTAGAGACCTTGATTATTATGTACGATTATTTTACTTACAGTTGCATTACACATTACACTGCTATGATTTAGTCGAAAAACCATGGAAAATTATGTATGACTGAAATTTTTCTCCTACCTACGTACCTACTACACGGGGTACACAGCAGTGCTAGCATCCCCCCGTATCTTAGGTACTTCGAAATAATTACTTGAAATCAAAATGAAATTGACTGATACCGAACTCTCTGCATGCATGAACGCATGTAATAATTACGAAATAAAATTACTTATTTCAAATGGTTTCAAAATATTTCGAACAATATTTCAAAATCAAAACTTCTTCCAATGCAAATATTAATGGCGTCTGACATATTATTTCAAAATTTGAATTACACTTTCATGGTATTTCAAAATTCAATGCAATGCATTTTAGAAATAGAATATTACAATGAAAATAATTTTCTATCTCTCGCTTGATCTCGAGGAAGACGGACGTATATAAAGAGTACGGCTCGTGTGTTGCTATTTTCATTTCAAATAAAGTGGGTAAGATTAAATAATTTTAAATTTCAATCAATTATTTTATTTCTCTACTACATTTATCTAATATACTTGTAATTAATATTAAATTAAAATATAATTACATAATTATTATTTTGGAGAT
>JAQGCB010001439.1:0-14489 GCA_034698835.1 Protaphorura tricampata
GAAAAAAAATTTTTTTTTTTGGTCCCAAGAAGTTCAATCCGACCCAAGATTGTCTTACATTCCATCCAGACACCCGAGTAATACGAGTACTGAGTACTACACTACTGAGTTGCAAAAATTATTTGAGAATTTAGGACCCAAAAGTTTCACCTCTCATTAAACTTTTATTAGATTTAGATTTTGAGTATTTTCTATTTCATTTTTTAAACTTGACTGAATAGTAAGTTAATCAAAATTGACAGTAAAGAAATTGTGATAAGCAATATAATTGGGTCAGGTGCCTGAATTACAGTATACACCGTGAAGTCAAGTGTTCAAGAATTTCTTGGGCGTAAAGGTATGTAGTTTCCGTAAATGATAAAGGTAGAAAAGACAGAACATTTTTGAAAGTATTAATGACAACTACAATTATTACGTAATTCTAATTTGTAATTTTCAATTGCGCTTTTCTAATTAAAATTACAATTTCATTCAAAAATGTGATTAATTACACCATATCAATAACGGTGTCCTTTTTCAAAGTATTCAATTACAATTTCAATTACAATTGTATTGGTAATTTGTAATTGATTTACATTTACCAAAGTACTTGACCAAAGTATGACCTTTCCTGAGCTAAATACAAGGCTAACCCATTCTTCAGGAAAAAATTCTTGATAAGAATTTGCTCACGTTGAAATTAATTGGATAATTTTTTTTCATTTGAAGAATGCGACCAAAGAACAAACGAAGTGATTCCGATTCCGATTCTGATCCTGATCCTGATTATGTGCCAAATCAGCGATCAACCAAGTCAGCATCACCACCTCGTAGTGAGAGCCTGTCGGAAGCGTTCAGCAAAAGTTCTGAACGACAAAGTGGAGGGTCCAGAAGGAGTTGTTTTCCCAGAAGAAGTTGACAAAAGGAATGTTCAACCCGAAATGATTCAAACAGATCTTGGATTTGCATCCATTGGTGGTCTGGACGAAACAATTGAAATGTTACGACGTAATGTCATGCTTCATATCGAACATCGACAGACATTGGAAAAGAAAGGTTCCTTCGTCCCAATGAAAGGGATCATTTTCCATGGACCTCCAGGCACTGGAAAAACTCTTCTGGCAAAAGCTATGGCCGCAGAACTGTCTAGAACTGGTGGACAGAAGTACACATTTTATTATCGGAAGGGAGCTGACCTTCTGTCACGCTATGTTGGGGATTCCGAGACAAATGTCAAATTAATTTTTGATGTGGCCAAAGCTAACAAACCAGCCATTGTCTTCTTTGATGAAATGGACGCTCTTTGCTCAAAACGCAATGACAATTCAGGTAACGTTGTGGAAAATTAGAAAAAAATATTTCACCCAGAGTGTAATCGTGGGCTATAATTTATTGTTTCAAAATAATGTCCTTAGAGAATCGTCACGAGACTTCCCTCGTATGCTCAATTCTGTCCCAAATGGACTGTGTCAAAAGTGGAGATGTTCTTGTGATTGGAGCCACAAATCGGTTGGAGTCCATCGACCCTGCCTTTCGCCGTGAAGGTCGTTTTGACACAGAAATTAAATTTTCAATCCCAACTCACAAAGGAAGGAAAGAAATTTTGAAGGTGCACTACAGTAAATGGGAAAAAGTCAGTCATCCAAATGACCAACAACTGGAGATTTTGGCTAATCGAACAGCAGGATTTACAGGCGCTGACCTACGAGGACTCTGTAAATTTGTGATGCGCTGTGCAATTGCAAGAAAGACACCCGGGTTGGCACAATCAGATGGAAAAACAATCCAAAAACAACTAAACAGTCTGACGGTCTCACCGATGGATTGGAACAAAGCTCTTCGTGAAAGAAGACCAACGAATACAAATGTATTTGGAAATGAAGATTTTGCTGGAACTCAAATTCATTCTAGCCTTGAACCAATCATTGGTGGAATTAAGAATGAACTCAAAGAATGGATTCAAGGAATTTGGAACCCAAAAACTACTGGATTCAATTTCGCTGTCATCTGGTCAAAATCCGAAGACTATGTTGAGGATATTGACAACGTCATCGTCCCATCTGTCTTGACAACTTTGATTGGGAGTAATAGGAAACTAATACTGATGAAAAATGACAAAGAGCCGACAGAGATGACTAAAATTTTAGATGAGGCTGGAAATTCCTCAATGTCAACATTGATTTACTTTCCTCGATTGGACATCTTGGATGACAATTTGAAGACAGTCCTTGTCAAATCCCTTACAAAATATCATGTTCTTCGTGAGGGGAAACCAGGATTCATGGTCATTGGAAGTTCATCCCGTGGGATTAATGATTTGGACGGGCGTTTGATTAAACTCCTTACATTTAGACAACGGACATTTGAGGTTCGTTTTCCCTTGGATCAAGAAGTAAAGAATTTTTTTACTCCAGCCTTAAAAATCTGTGGTAAACAGACTGAGGGATTATTGGGACAAATCGTGAAGGCTGGAAAGGAATCAAACGTTACAATTCTCTGTAATTTGAAGAAAGAACTCTCTTGCCAGGGAGCAAACATTGAAAAGCTCATCCAGGATTTTAAACGTTTTGTTTCCAAAAATCCTGTCAATGCTGATGATTCAGGAAATGAAGAAGGCTCCGAAAATGACTCTGACAGCGAATCGGAGATGGAAGAGTAAAATACTAAATGAATCACTTGGTCTCATAATTTGTTCACTCTTTGAATTTTTTTCGTGTCAAAATTAAATAAAAATTAAATTCCAATTTTTTTTTCCAAACACGATACCAACAGTGTGAATTTGTTCTTTTATGTTGATTTAGTGTAACACTTCTCGGTACACAAAATATTTTCGGTTTAATCACTAGTCTATGTGCTAAAGATGTGAAAAAATTTAATAGTTCTTCATCATTACTGTAAAGTGTTGTGTTATAAGGCCGAGATTAGTTTCCGACATAGTAAAGAAATATTGCCCAATAAGGAATAATGGACATCCGACCAGTAACTAAAGAGTCGGGGATAGTTTAGTATGTAATTTCATAGCTTAGGATATTACGGGAAATAATTACAAATCAAAATGTAACATATGATGTAACATTTGCTGTTCCTCCCAGTTCCAACTACGGTATTACAATTACAATACTTACAAAATACATTTCCATCTGTTCTTTGAGTTAACGTATGATCCAGCAAAGACTGATTTTGAAACGAAAGGGTCAACAGAAAAACACATTTCATAAGATTATTACAGGAATTATGTAAACCTTGAAATATTGTGAGATTTTGCCTGTTGTATGGTGCGTTTCTTACACTTCTGAAATCTTAGTTCAATTAATTATACATTGTGAGAAAGAATTAACGAAGTCGGAAAGGAATTCTTTTTAATTACTGTCGATTTTGTAACTTTTATTTCGATATTTTGTCATGAAGTACATCTTTGGCGTTTGGAATGAAGAATTTTTAAATTTTACCCTGAATAAAGTCAAGCCAGGTAAACATAGTAAATACTATATGAACTTTATTACTTCTGTAAAATTCATTTGTATCTTAAACTGTACTTCTACTACACAAACAATACATTTTCCAGGAAACAGTACAAAATTCTTTTCCTACAAGTTGTACTCATGGATATTACGGTGAGCCAGGTTTCTAATTTCGGTAATGGAGAAAGTAGTAGCAGGCGACATCATTTACTAATTCTACGACTCATTTTATTGGATTAATGTAATGAGAGAATGAGATCATCGATTTACAATTTGAAACAGAACAAACTATAACATTGACTATTATTACACGGGGCGGCTTAAAGACCATGAGCTTGGTTTGAGAATAACAAGTGGAATATACTAGTTTATATTCGAAATAACTTGAAATGAATTGTGTTTGTTAATTGTTACAAATTTGTATGTCATTCAAATGCAGACATCGTCAATTTCTGTTCATTAATTTGCTCAGACAAGTGAGAAACGAATCTCATGTTGATTGTCAATTCCCTTTGTTTGAAGGACATGATGAAATTAGTTTGTTTGAGAAAGGTTAGATTTTCTCGCATGCGTTGACACCCAAACTTTCACCGACCGCATACATCCTGCCTACAATATACGTACGTACTGTACATAATCCACCCACATAACTTTCTCTATGTGTTTTTATTGATCCTAGGAATCACAAGACCTTTCTCCACTTTTACTTCCCTTCCAAACTTTTACTTCCATATAATTTTTGTCCACATGTCAATCCTCTCACGACTACGACTACGACTTACTCCTCACATTTAAACGTTTTGGACATTATAAATACTACCTCGCAGTATTTTTCTCTAATTTCTACCCTATAATTTCTAACCAAACTGAAATGAGTCTCACTCGCCAAATTAAGTATTGCGAATTCGAATGTGAATACGAAAAGGTTAAGGTTCACGACACAGCGGGGAAACGTCTTAGGGAAACCCATGAAGTCCAACAATTGATATTAAACTAACAGTAAATATTGTATTAAAAAGTATCGCCAGTTTTATTTTTGAGAAGGCTAAAAAATGAAAGAGGAATTTCAAAGACTGACAATGAGTATGAGTAGAAAGCAATCTGTGATATTAGCTAATGGGGAAATCAGAACGGAAGAATATACGACTTTAACGGCATCAGCAACAGCGGAAAGTACTTTGACATGTTCTATGTCTTCGGATACTTTGATGACAGGTGAGTTAGAAAACTGATTAAGTTATTCGGACACAAAATTAAAATGAAATTCAAGACAAGGTCATTCACATTTTGTCGAAAAAGTTACGGATCCTAAAAAACCGAAACATCATAGAATGTGTGTATTTTTTTTACCTATTTATGTTTTCACTTTTTAGGAGACAGACAAGTAGAACAGCCACCTGTAAGCTGGAGCACAATTTTAAAGAAGATCGGATTAATCTTATCGATTCTGTACTTCTTTGTCTGTTCACTTGGATTTCTGAGTGATGCACTTCGACTCATAGCTGGAAGAGCTGCTGGTAAATTTTGTCGTATATTTTAATATGTTCTTTTTGAAAGTGGAAGTTTCATTTTGCCACTTTCACCAGGGGAAGTACTTCAAAAGGATAAATTGATAAGTAATCCTATCGTGGGAGTTATGATGGGGATACTTGTCACAGTCGGTAATTGAACAAAATTCGACAAAATTTATTATGTCAAAATTACGTAAATATTTTCATTTCCTCTGATTTTGGACAGCTGTTCAAAGTTCATCGACGTCCACAAGTATTGTAGTCTCAATGGTAGCGTCTGGTTGTAAGTTATTTTGATCTTATGTATAATCCTGTGGACTTTTACGGATATTGTGAATGGGACATTTCTTTAAAAAAATCTAGTATTCCCACTTCGGACTGCAATCCCAATTATTATGGGTGCAAATATTGGAACTTCTGTCACGAATACGATTGTTGCATTAACTCACATGAAGAATCGTGAAGATTTTGAACGAGCCTTTGGTGGAGCTGTTCTCCACGATATGTTTAATTTGCTCACGGTCACAACGCTTCTCATTACTGAACAATTGACACGTAAGTTTAATCATTTAATTCAATAAGGGTCTCATTCGTCCGAAAAATTGTGACTGAAATTACTACCCATATTAAATCAGGATGGATTTTATGTGTCAGTTTAATTTTGCTTTGGAAATGTTAGGGTATTTGGAACGGACAACCACGGCCATACTAGATTCGATTGATTTAAATGCAAAGAAAGGTGGAGATATTCAGGTGCTCTCGGTGCTAACGAAACCTTTCACGTCCTTAATTGTCCAGGTAATGAATGAAGACATTTCAGGTTCGTTGAACAATATCTGAAATCTGAACTAGAAAATTCTCTATCGAGATTTTTTTTAATTTTGAAGATTGATAAGGATGTGATAGTTGGATGGTCCATTAAAGATCCTATGTATGAGAATGCAAGACTGCTCAAAGTATGGTGCAATGGTTCCAAGAATATGAATGAGACCGAGACTTCTGATAAGCCCCCGAAAAAATGTACATATACTGTTTTAAAATATATTTACACATTTAACTACCAATCTGTAATTGTCTGTCACACTTGTCCAAAAAATTTCAGGTGTTTTCCTTTTCAACTATTTTGACGATATTGGGGATATGACAGTGGGTGTGATTCTGTTAATAATTTCACTAGTACTTTTGTGTGGATGTTTAATTTGCCTCGTCAAAGTTTTGTCAGCATTATTGCAGGGTAAGTGACGTAAATATCAGGAATAACAAACATAAAGCTAACAAAACCGTAACTAATTTTTTTAGGGAAGTTGGCATTAGCTGTGCAAAAAGCTGTAAATGCAGACATTCCTTATGCGCCTTATTTAACAGGTCAGCCAGCCTTAATTTTTTCGTGTAATGAATTGTTATAAAATAAACTAAATCAACATTGTATTCCAGGGTATTTGGCTATAGGTGTCGGAGCAATTATGACAGTCTTGGTTCAATCCAGTTCAGTATTTACTTCTGCCATGACCCCACTCATAGGTCAGTACGAAAAAAAAACCATATCTGTCCATACCGAAAACTTGGGCAAAAATAATTACAATTTTTTCTTCTACTGTCCACTTGATAGCTATGGGAATGATTTCTTTGGAACGCGCATACCCACTAACATTGGGGTCAAATTTGGGGACAACAACGACAGCTCTACTAGCCGCACTCGCAGCTGAAGGTCCAAATCTACGATGGTCGATACAACTAGCACTCTGTCATTTCCTGTTCAACCTCACTGGAATTCTTTTATTTTATCCAATTCCATGGACTAGATTTCCCATAGGAATGGCAGCGAGTCTAGGGCGCGTCACAGCCAAGTATCGTTGGTTTGCTATTTTCTATTTAGTTTTTATGTTTTTAATTCTTCCATTCATTGTTTTTACGTTGTCCATGCTCGGACCGACTGCTTTTTACACGATATCCGTTCCAATCGGTATGATAACAATTGCAGTATTATTCCTCAGTATTATTCAACGAATCCAACCAGAAATCCTACCATTAAAATACCAAAATTGGAATTTTCTTCCAACTTGGCTAAGAACACTAGAACCATACGATAAATTAGTACAAAAGTCAATAGTTGCTTGCAAACAAACTGCTTGCTGTCTGCATATTTGCCAACCATCTGAGATAGACGAAGAAACTATTCAAATTAAAATTAGTCACTCGGCTACATGTGGAATTGAAAATTTAGCCTTCTCTTGTGACACTTCGGTTCAGAGAGAAAGTGTTGTTTAGATTTAGGTTGTTACAATGTTAATAGAATAGTGGCTGGTCCATTGTCTATTGTCAATAAAAAATCGGTTAGATTTGTTATATTATTATTGTAAAGTTATATTTGTTATAGACATTCTAACTTAAAGAATTATCGCAAAACAAACTGATATAACAGTACATGGTTTAATTTTTTTAAAAGAATAACTATTTTAAAAAAGGATATCTAATTTATTTTTCTGTAGTATTTATTTGGCTGAAACCCGGATCGGAGCCTGTAATATGTTAAAAAAATATGATCAATATGTGGACAAATAAAAGAAATCATACAAACGTGTAATTAATTCGACCTACCGATTTCTTCATGCTACTTGTGATATCGACATTTTTCTTTAACATCAACGGACTAGCCTCGAGTAGTTGCGATAATTTGTGCTTAACTGAATCCAATTCCTTTTTTCTTTTTTGCAATGATTTCTTCGAGTTCATGGCGCCGGGACCGTCACTATTAAATATTACAGATTACATCTTGAGATAAATAAAATTCATTCATTGAGTCGGCAATGATTTGAGTTTCTCTTACTTGTCGCCATCTGATTCCTCATCCGAAGACGCTAAATCTAAATCCTTTTTGGCTTTTTCCACCCAGTTCATATCTGCCAATTCCTTCCTTACGGAATGCTCCAATTTCTCAACTTTGATGGCCATATTCACACGTGCTTTTATTTCGTTGAATAACTCCATATCCACAGTAAAGCTGGGAAGCATCTCAGCTAAAAATTGCAACGAAATGTTAAAAAACTCAATTTTGTATGAAAATCTAAAGTTGGAAATCCACGATGAAAATGTTTAAAGAAAAGTTTTAAAAATCGTACTTCTTCCCAAAGATCGGCTAATATTCCAGAACATGGAAGTTTCAGCTGGTTCAACCATTGCGATTGCAATGCCACCCTTGAATGCTCGAGCTGTTCTTCCACTTCGATGAATGTAGCTCTGGAGGAAAAACAAATATTTTTAAAAAGGAAACTTAAATACAAAATTAAATAAAAAGTGTCATTCATTACCTCTGCAGTTTTCGGAATTTGATAATGAATAACATGGTTAATATTTGTAATGTCTAATCCCCTTGCCGCCACATCAGTCGCGATTAAAACGGCAGTGTCAAACTCAGTGAACCTTTCTAAATTCCTCAGTCTTTGCTTTTGCTGCATTTCGGAGTGTAGAGGAAAAGTTTCACACTTGAGTAGGAAGAAAAGGTTCACTAGTCTTCTCACACAATTGATGCTATTACAAAAAACAATTGTCCTTCCGGGATGACGAACGAGAAAGTAATAAAGGTAATAGTCCTTTTCGCTAAGTTGACACGAAATTGACATCTCAATTAAGGTTTCACATGTTCCTTTCCCACTTGTAATGTCCACCACTTTTGCATTCTCTCTAACACCAATCATGTCCATGATTTCTTTTAATTTTTGTTGTGGAGATACTTTCTTCACTTGCTTTAAATTCTTCTTTGTCTTTAAATTAGTCTTCTTGAAACGTGTAGGAGGCTCATGTGTAAATGCAAGAGTTGCTGAGAATACAAAATTTTGACGACGATTTTTTGAAGCCGGGCAACTGTTGAGTACTTCGAGGATTCCTTGTAATTCCTGGAAATGACCTTTCTCCACCATTCGATCGGTTTCGTCAACTGCAAGATACCTGTGAAATCATGCATCCTGTTAAGTGTGACTAATCTATTTTTAAAACACAACGAAACTACAAAGAATTTTTAGTTAATCTGACCTGATTTTGTTTAATGTCGACAAGTGTTCATTGCCGTCTTTCACGAGCTCCCAAAGTCGACCAGGGGTGGCAATGACAATTTCAGGTTTGCTACGTAACAGTCGCTCTTGTTTCTCAGCAGCCAAGCCACCAACAATTACGACAATCTGCAATCAGTCATGAAAATCTTCATCAAACATTGAAAATGAATGAATAATGAAATGAATTATTATCAAAGATCTATATGCAGTATGCAGTTGAATGAATTTAACTAGATAATGTTGAGGGAATTGAGAGTTTATGTGTTTTAACGGGAACTTCTTAATAGAGGCAGTTACGATACGTAGAGTAACTTAAGTATTCGATTCGAAATCGGAAACTACAAAGCGTAGAAAATCTGCCTTCATTTGGGTTATTTAAGTTACCTTCAAATCAGTATATTTGGCGACGGCATCAATGTGTCTCTTTATCTGAACCGCTAGTTCCCTTGTAGGAGTCAAAATTAGAGTTTGCAGTCCGTCAGGCTCTTCGTCTTCAAATTCTGAATCTTGCACTTGTGGTTCAACTTCATTCCTATGTTTGAGAATTCCATTAATGATTGGAATTGCGAATGCTAATGTTTTTCCACTTCCTGTCTCGGCCGCACCGACCACATCTTTTTTCCCCAGAATAGAGGCTGGCAATGTGAGCATCTGAAGAAAACATATTCGTAATTATAACTTTGATGAATTCCAGAATGCTTACTATTGTATTGTGATTTGTAGAAATGCATTTTACTTGAATTGGTGTTGGGTTATCAAATGAATTATCCTTCAGTGCCTTTAAAACAATGTCTGGCACACCCAGCTTGGCCCATTCAGTAAAATTGAAGTCGGAGTCCACTTGGTCCATATCTTCAACTATCTCCTCCTCTTCATGCGCTTTAAATGCTTTCCCCAGTTTCTTCATTTTCTTCGCTTCTGTGGAGTTGATAAGTACAAAAATCCCAAATTAAAATTCTTTCTACCTTTGTATAATTCAATATACAAATATTCACCGATTGAACAAATTAAATGGGTGAAAAAAATTCGAAATGAATTGTATTAGACGCAGACGGTACGGTACAACTCCCTGAATTCATTCCATTCTTAGAAATAGTTTTCATACTCAACTGAACAAAACCTTTTTGAAATTAAACAAAAACATCTTCAAAATATTCCAGAAATCACACTTACGTTTCTGTTTATTCTTCTTTTGACGAGTACTGTCAACTCGTTCAGGCTCAGGCTCATCTTCAAGCACTTGCCAAGCGGACGTCGAAGCGACAGATTCTGCCGAGGTATTCGGAGACAAAACACCTGTCTTCTGCTTCTTACTATTTTTGTCTTTCAATTTCATTTTTCCTTCAACTAAGGTCTTGGAATTTAAATTTAAATTGGAGTCATCGTCATCGTCATCTACTTCACTCTCAGAGTTCGATGAATGCTCTTCATTGCCTTTTCGCTTTAAGGATTTTCCTGAAAAATAAAATATTAACACAAACATTTAAGTAACAGTTTTAGACTATAATGTCCAGATACACTGGTAGAGTAAAAATTTTCCTAGTAATAATAGGATAGACGAAAATTAACATTCAGCATTAGCTAGCACACTAGCACCTAATTTAAAAAAAAAGAGTACCAAAATTTTGAAATATCTAACAATCTAAAATACTTCAAAAACATGTGTTATTAAAAATAATATGCAATATGCTTACTCTTCCGTCCCTCTTCCTTGTCATTCTGACTCGTCACATTATAATCCGTGAGAATTTCAAAAGAGACTAAATTAGCAAATTCTTTGTCACTGGCCAAAAATTCATCACCAATTGGAACTGGTTCCCATTTTTTGAGTACTTGTGTTGGCGGCCGTCCTCTGTTAGATTTTCCTTTCATATTTCCTTTAAAATGTAGTGTGCGTGTACACTATTTTTTTCAAAATTCTAAATTTTCTTTTCAAAATTTTTGATGAACCGGCAGACAGTCGATAGCGCGTGGAGAAATTCTAATAGCTCGTGATTTTTAAATTTCGTGTGTGAATTGAGCCACGTGCTATGACCATATATGGACATGCGCGAGATTTAATACTGTCAAATTTTTTACAAAATCTTCCGAAATTTTAGTTTTACATGGAAAATTTCGACATTTCGACTGAAAGCAAATGCTAAGGTATTTGGGGAAACTGTTAGCTACGTGATTTCGAATCAAGGTGATGATGGTCCAAAAATTATGACCAAAATAATACAAAGTATACACAGCAAGAGTAAATAATTTCGGTCTCGAAAATAAAAAATCTTTGTTATTTTTCAAAAAAGTTTCTCTTTCACAATAGTACGTTACGTAGAAGTTTTATGTATGTATGTATGAATGATTTATATCTATGAGTCAAGGTACAAGAATATAATGTTGGGACTTAATTAAGAATTAACAAACAATTTGGTATAAGTATAGTAGTAACAAATTCATCTCAGCGACTCATTCCTATATATAATCCATGCAATTTTTTTCGTCGGTCTCGGTGGTGGAGTCAGAGTCAAGTCAAGGTATTTTAAATAGTGTGATGATGATACGATACAATTAATTAATAACAATCAACAAATTGAAAATTCAATTTATGTGAGGCGTGATTCATACGTATGTATTATGTGTAGTGAGTATAATAGTCAGTCATACTTACTTGTACATTGTACTTCATAATATGTCCTCTCATTAAAATAATTTGCACTGTGTCAATTAATTAGAAAGATTATTGCTAAATGCGGGTAGATTAGAATAATTATATACATTACTTAATGTTCAAGATACATGCGATGAATGCGTGAAACTCACAATTCAAAATAAATTGAAAAAAACAAAAATCACACAATAAAGCAAAACCATTTTTAAATAATAAAGTTGTAAAAAATAGATAGTTCATTTCTTTCACATTGTATTGCCTCATTAGTCATTAACTTCTTGTCCCTAAAGTAAAACTCACTCAATATTTTGATTTGACACTTGGTCATCATTGTTTGTTTAGATTTTTAACAGAAACAGAGGTCTTCATTCATTTATCAATATTCGTTGAATTCATTAACATATATAAGATTTAGGTTAAAACTTATCGTCTAATTGCAATGCACAGATTAAAGTTAATTACACTAGTCCTTACAAACATATTTACTAATATAAAGTTCAAGTCTTCTCTTCCTGTGTTCGGTTCCGGTTTGGTTTGGTGAGGGCGGTAAAACTATAAACGTTCTCTTTTCTTGCTCGGCCTTCTATTCGCGAATTTATTGATCACATCATGAACACGTGATTTATGCTCCATGATTTTCCCAACTTGAGAACGTGACTCTGACATTTGGTCTCGTATCACTTTACACCTTTGTATATTTCCCTGAAAAAAATTAGATTCGGGTTTATTCATTAGATTCAACCTCGCCTTGGCACTGCACTAACCGGACACATTTCATTTAAGTAAAATTCATAGTCCGTCTGACTTGAGGACACCTGCATTGCAAAATTGCGTTCTGGAAGAAGTGCTTGTGCTTCTTCAGTAAGTAAAATGGAATTGTAACGGAATTTACCTTCAATAATTCTTGAATCCGGTTGAGATCACGAGTAGCACAATTTGGTCCAACTTTGGCATCTATCCTCGTCAGCAACAAATTGAAGTCATTTACTACGTTCATTTCCAATTCAACCTTAAAAACACGAAATCAGGCGTCATTTAAGATAAGATGATAAGATCTTGCCCACTTTTCACAGAAAATAAAATAACTAAATAACTAATGTACAACTTAGGACTTTGAAAGCAACTTACAATTTGGTCAACCTGATTTGTCAAATGCATTAATTTCCATCCCGCAACTTTTTCCAATATATTTTTCTGATTTGCCAAGTCATTGATAGTTGGTCGTCTCTCTTCTTTGGGCTTAACATCAGAGTACCGGTAAAAATGATTCACGCGAGGCCTTGCTGCGACTTTATTTGAATCGAGGAGAGATACATGAGGTTTTTTAATGTAATACACAATATGTTCAGGTGGTGGGGCTTCAGGTAGATTATCTTTTAACTTTTCTGCAAACCCTTCAAACAGCTTAGGATCCACTAAAATTCACAAAAAAATGAAAAGATAAAAGAATTATTACAAAATTGAATTATTTTAAACAGCAAGCAAAAGTTTAGGAAAGAACGACTTACTTAGTTCACTCCTTTTAAATTTTTTCCCTTGGTAGAATGATATTTCTGGAGAGGCCGATTCCAGTAAGTCACTAGTCGTCCTATTCAGAAAATTAATGAGAAATGGTTTCATTAAATCATCTAAATCTGTACCAGTTACATTAATTACAATAATTGCAACACATATCCCATTTCCCATTTTGTAATATTTTATTACAACTACACTGCAACAACGTGCATTGCATTATTTGCATTTGATTACAAAATGTAATCTCGTTTAGAGAGCATTAGTATCGATTACATTTCATTTGATTACAAATGAAATTGAATCTTGTTACACTATTTTTCTACGTTAAAGAAAGTAAGTAAAATTCTTACAGTTGTTGTTTTCTGGGCTTCTTCCTTGGACTCGTCATTGACTCAACTTTCGATTTCCCTTTTAATCTCTCGATGTCCTTAATTTGAGCTTTTGTTGCACTGACAGTCCTAACTCTTGGCCCTCCTGAGGTATTACTTGGCCCAACTCTAACCATGCCATTCTGATTTGTCGTCATGGAGGGATTCCCATTTAAGTTCTCATGGACGCTTGGAATTGTCGAACTCGAGTAGTCCATCCGACTTGAAATATTCGAACTTCCTATGCCCATATTTCCTATGCTTGAACTTCCTAGACTAACACTGATGTCGGGCAGAGAGGGATGATGGAGTTGTTGTAACTGTTGTAATTGAATCTCCGCCGTTTCGGACGTCGTTGACAGAGTTGTTGACCCAGAACTTGAATTTGAACTACAAGACTGCCAAGAAGACTCTTCGTTAGGAGGTTGGAATTCTTTTTTAAGTATACTCAGATTCCCTGTTGTCGTATAGTTTAATGTAGTACCAATTGGACCCAACCCTATACTACTCCCCACATTTGAACTCAAATTGTTCTCTTTATTTGCTGTGGCAGCAGCTGCCACTGCAGCGGAGGCACTTGCAGTCGAGGTCAATCCACTCACACCACTCCCACTCATGCCACTCAATGAATTTCCAACCCCAGTAATGTTTCCACCAAAATTAAGGGCAAGATTTCTTTGGGCCCTCAGAGGAACACTGTGACTATCAGTTCCTGCCTCTCTCTTCCTAAGAATACTAGGTCTCGGACTGAGTGTAGATTTGGTGGTTTGGGATTGACTTGGTGATTGAGCTGGAGTGCTTACGGCCGTTGTTGTTGTCGTCGATGTGGAAGGTACGACTGTAGTGATAGCACTTGTAGTGGTCACACCCCCAGAAGAGTTTGAATTTGAGGTAGATGACCCACTCGTTCCTCCGCTGCTACCACTAGGACCATTATTCATACTTAAAGTTGC
>JAQGCB010001440.1:0-14482 GCA_034698835.1 Protaphorura tricampata
CGATTTTTTTGAAAATTTTGAAAAAAATGATTGAAATTTTGAAATTTTTTGAAGAATTTTGAAAAATTTCGAATTTCTTTTTTCGGCTCATAAGATGCGCAATTAAATTTCGAACAAAATGGCTATCTCCATTTTCAGATAAAGTTAAGCTTGAGGAAATTAGAACGAAAAGTAGGTTGGTTTTGGCTCACCCTGTATTTCAACTGATTTGAATTCTGAGAATTCTCCAACTGGATTTGGTCGAGCACAAAATAATTTGTACAATGGAGCACGTCAAACGACAGACAATGTATTTTTGAAAGACCAACAGTGTCAACGCCCAAATCTACACATCAGAGCCTTCTCTCATGTCACACGCGTACTTTTTGAAGGGGATCGAGCCGTAGGCGTAGAATTTGTTCAAACTGGAAATTTCTTGACACGTTACACAGCTCGTGCAACAAAGGAAGTTATTTTATCAGCGGGATTCATATGATTCAATTTGCGACAGACTCAGCCAACACTAAGTACGGAAGGGCCACGCCCACTTGGGAAGACTTCAACACATGAATTTAATAGGACAGTCCCACTAGCAACGGGGTCTAGTTCTGTCCATGCCTGTCTCCCAACATCATTTTCAAGTACCCCAAAGGACCCACGGATTGAATTAGCGCTTTCTGGTAACATGCACGCCAAGGTCATCCTAAATGCTCCCAAGTCCAGAGGTCAAGTTCGTGTCCGAACAAGGGACCCTTATGATGGCTCAGATCCATATGTTAAGCTGAATTTACTTGATGAGTGGGAAGATGTAGAGAGTATGATGGAAGAGACCAGGGGCCAATTCCACCGTATCCATTCTAAACTCCAAACTCCATAGTTACAATTTGAGTTTGGAATGGAGTTTGGAGAGGCTCGGCCTCCCCAAGGTTTTTTTGCAAAGTTTGGAGTGCGTGGCAACGCACTTTGTTTGTAATGGAGTGCGTAAATGGAGTTTGGAGTGACGGTGGCATTGGCCCCAGGACCCTTGTTAGTGTCCTTCAGACCAAGGCTTTTAGAAGGATTGGAGCTCGACCGAGTTATGTTCACCCTGCATGTCAACATCATTCCCTTCACTCGGAGGAGTACTTACGTTGTTTGGTGAAGGATGCGACTGTGACGGGGTTTCATTATGCAGGGACTGCCAAGATTGGATGGTCACATGATTTGAATGCAGTCGTTGATGCGAGACTTAGAGTTTACAAACTGAAGGGATTGCGTGTGGCAGATGCCTCTGTCATGCCAACTATTGTAAGAGCCAATCCAAATGCGGCTGCCGTGATGATTGGGTGGAAAGCAGCTGAGATGATCAAGGAGGATTACAGAATTTAAATTCAGAAACTTGGATTGACCATTTAAATTTGTAAATACAAATTTGTGTAGAAATCCTAATTAAACTATTACATCCCTGTCCATCATTAAAGTGTTGAAATGCATTCATTTGAATATTACTATGTAGTTTGAATTAGTATTATTTTTATTAACAGTTGAGAGAGACTGGATAAAACACATACGGACAGTAGCCTAATTTTTGAAAGGGTCAACGCAGGTGAAACTTTGCAAAAAAAATTAATGTTCTTCATACCGAGAGGTTCGAAAAATTTTAATCTTATGAAAAGTCTCGATGAACTGCTAAGCTTCATCAAGACTTTTCGGAATATTTTATCATTTCTTGACAGATTATAGTGGATTTTCTGAAATTTTAACACACGTATAAAAAAATGCTATAATTATAAAACAAAAAATTCGTTAGTACAGTTTAGGGTTCCCACTATTTTACAGAATGCTACGTTCGTATACGAAGTTCGAAAGAGATTCATTAACAGTGAGAGCGACATTTGTTCCTTCTCGCAAAGAGAGGAAATTTTTATGAACCTGTGACTAACACTCAAACCACTACAATCAAATTGTCATTCAATTTGTCCAGAAAACCAACACACACACTATTTTTACCATAACACCTTTCACCGAGCGAGGTCCTATAAAAGTGATCAATAAATCCACTTAGTTAATCAGTCATTTCAAAACTATACATAATTATATGCATTGTTATTCAAAACTAGTAATTTTCTCGTAATGCTGATCATTAATTTAATTTTTATTATACTTTCACCTTCCGGAGTCTTTAGTTTGCCACCCGAGATTTTAATTGACAATCATAATACAAAATGAATTTATTCCGAATAAAAATGTTCCAGCTTTAGCGTTGTCTATTTATCACAGAAACTAATTGACAGTTGATACGCGGCTATGGTTACAGCAATGTTGAGGAGTCTCTATCCTTGCGTCTTCTTCCACGTTATTTGGAATCGGCTCTGTTTCTAAAGTAAGTAAACGATATATAAATTTGCTGGAAGGTTGTCTAATTTTGTTTCTTCTCAAAAAGTTTCACTGCAACGCTGGTTTTGAAAATACTGCGCGAAAAGTATCAACAAGTTGGAGAATCTGTGCTGGACATACAGCTCAGAAAACATTTGCCACAAGCTATGATTTCATGTCATGCGACAGGTAGTACTCTCAAAATGAACTCAATTTGAGACGAACATTCTCCAAATTTTTAATTTAATTTGTATAGAGTTAGATCAGAAAGTATTTCATTTCGTGATACCCACCGAAATTGTCTTAACCTTAAGCCATTGGACTCACAGTTGGAGCTTTTAAGGACAAACAGGAATTTACATACATAGTAACACAAATACCTCAAAAATAAAAATAACAGTTTCATTTTATAAATTGAATTTTGTGCTTGTGTATTTTATAGCCGGCAACGAAGAACATAATCGTACCCTTCAGACGGGATGCACAATGCACAATTAATTAGAAATAGCACATAACAAGGGTCAATGAACCTAAGGGATAATGTTGACAATGACATGAAGTGAAGGTTTTTTTTTGAAGAATCTCTAAGCTATGATGAGAGCTAAACTCATCAGTCGTACCCTTAAGGTTATGAGATGGATGGTGCTACAAAGGATATTTAAGATTATTAAAGATTAATATTTTATTGCTCCTAAAAATATTGCTTTTTGACCCTTAGTTCCTCTGACCCTAAAATCCAGTAAATTCTGCTTAAAAATAATACCTTTGACCCTTGTAACAATAACTCTTACCCGGTTAAAAATAGTAAACATTTTACATAGTTTATTCACTCAAATTATTTAAATCCAGTCTCACGTATATGGATAGCTACAAATATTACACATTCCTTAGTTAATGAGAATAACTTGTGTTTTAAATTAAATTAGGTCAACGCAACGGTATCATTCGGGTCCTTGTGATAATGTAATTGTAATGAACCAACTTGATAACTCGTACTGAATAACGGTCCAGTCAATTCAAAGCATACTACTTCTCCATAATAAACATAACGCGACGCTTAGTGTAATGAAATATTAATTAAACTTATAATGTGCTTGTGCTTACACCAAGCAATTATATAATAGAAATCGGCGGTGGTTGGAACGTGTTGTGTTGTTATTGGAATGAAGAATATTCATGTTTTCTATTTGCACATGATAGAGATTCCACGAACACTTTTTATTACAATATATATATTTCCCTTTCATATGTAACTCAGGCTACATATGGTAGTAGTGTGCAAAACGCACAGTACTAATTATCAGTCCGATGAGTCAATGTCAAAAATCAATTGAAATTAAAAAAAAATCATACATCGTGAAGTCAAGGTTTGAACTTAAAATAATTTATTAATGATGCCGGTAATGGCTAAATAATAATATGTTGACAAACTTTTCTAACAGGGTAGCTTAATGTACTTAATAATTTCAAACATTTGCATTTCCAAAATATTTGAAGTTATTTACATGCATTGTGCCTAAACAATTTAGCACTAAGGCACACACAGGAGAGATAGGTTTTAATTATGGACCACTTTGTAAATTTCAACAAACTAGGTCAATTATTGAGCAACCCTGCATAAGAGATTCTTGTCAAGGTATCCCGTGCTACCTTATATTTAGTAATTCATCTTTAATATTCAAAAACAAAGTCAAAACAAGTAGACTGATTTCCTGGGCATCCTAGAGGGCATTGGATTTCAGTATGGGTTTAATACCCCAAGCAGCACATAGCTCCTGAGGAAATTCCCACTGTACTCCCGAATAGGAGTTCCGAATCTAGTGACCTGGGGAGGACCGTGGGTCAGACTAGATAGGATGTCCCATTCGGTTCGTCCATGGGATAATATTATACAAAACCTCCTAGGGACGACTGAACACGGACTTCCTATTATTGACAAATAAAAAATACAACTCATTTAAATTTCTTTATTAGTGAAGTATATGTCAAATTCGATTTCGACCATTGTAAAATAAGTAATATTATAAATAATAACAAATATTGTATGTAGGTAATATTTACATATTTTGATATACCTCAACATTAAAATAGAATTCAACATTTCTTAGGTTGCTCATCAGTGTAAGTTTGGATGTGTCTCTTGAGTTCACCAGAGTGAGTGAATGACTTCTGACATGTATGACATGTGTAAGGTTTCTCTCCAGTATGAATCCGTACATGTGTCCTTAACTTTCTTTGGTGTGCGAACATCTTTCCACAATACTCACATGTGTATGGTTTTTCTCCAGTATGAGTTGATATGTGTTTCAAGCTTCCTCTCAGAGCAAACTTTTTTGCATATATAACACTCAAAAGGTTTTTCTCATGTATGAGTTTTGGAGTGTTTGTATAAATTTGATGAAGTAGCAAATGTCTTATGACAAGTGTGACATTCAAATCTTTTCTCATTTGTGTGTACACTGTAATGTAGTTTTCGAGCATAACGTGATGCAAACCCTTTTCCACATAATTCACAAGGGAATGGTTTCTCACCAGTGTGGGCCCTTACGTGAGATGCTACCCGCGTCTGAAAATTTCTTACTACAGATGTCGCAATGATTTTACAGGAGTAGGGTTTCTCTCCTGTGTGTATTTGTAAATGAACTTTAAGTCCTGGCTTCAAAGCATATTTTTTTCTACCAATATTACATTCGTGTGTTTTTTCTCCTGTGTGAGAGGCCAAATAATGGCCTGTTTTATCTGAAATACATTTCACAAGGTGTACATGGTTATGTACACGAAGTAATAGCTTGTCAAGGTTAAGATTTTATCCTCAAGTCTTCGTGAGTAAGCATTTTTTATCCAGCTCGTCAGTTACACTCCTGGAGGCAACCCACACACTCCAGCTACCCACCACACTCCACGTAGACACACTTGTCTGTATATTTTTGTTTAAAATAAATATTTATTATTTATGACGATTTACTCTTCAGCGGGACAGAGACTGTAAGAGTTTGACAGCGGGACAGAGACTGTAAGATTTAGACTGCGGGACAGAGACTGTAAGATTTAGACTGCGGGATAGAGACTGTAAGTGTTCGACTGTAAGTGTTCGACTGCGGGAAATACCTCTTCAGGTGACATGAATTTAAGCAAGAATATAATCAAGCGTTTCCAACTTAGTGCTTGCAAGTCCCCAACATTAGGAGGGCAAATCTTGAGGTGATTGGCCTCCTGATGTTAGAGATATCTCTTCATCAGTTGCGTACCACTTCAAGTGATATGAATGGAAGCAGGTGTAAAATAAAGCGCTTCAACTTTATTGGTTGCAAGTCCCCCTATCTCCAAAATTAGGAGGGCATATCTCGAGGAGGGCATATCTCTCTAATATTAGGAGGGCATACCACTTCAAGTGATATGAATGGAAGCAGGAGTGTAATAAACCGCTTCCACTTTATTGCTTGCAAGTTGACTTATCTCCAACATTAGGAGGGCATATCTCTCCAACGTTAAGGCTCTACAGCATTACGGGCATTGGGGGGCATATTTCTCCAACGTTAAGGCTCTACAGCATTACGGGCATTGGGAGGGCTTATCTCTCCAACGTTAAGGCTCTACAGCATTACGGGCATTGGGAGGGTATATCTCTCCAACGTTAAGGCTCTACAGCATTACGGGCATTGGGAGGGCATATCTCTCCAATGTTAAGGCTCTACAGCATTACGGGCATTGGGAGGGCATATCTCTCCAAAGTTAAGGCTCTACAGCATTACGGGCATTGGGAGGGCATATCTCTACAGCATTACGGGCATTGGGAGGGCATATCTCTACAGCATTACGGGCATTGGGAGGGCATATCTCTTCAACGTTATAGAAAGAGCATATGAAATGATGGAGCAATGTAAAAGGTATATTGATTACAGCAGTGCTTTTGTTACTCCGCTTTAAGATGTGTGAGACCGTAAGGATGATGTTTTAGAAGCATGACTGGCCACAGACAGACTGACAGACAGACAGGGCGATTTTATAAGCCCTCACAGGACTAACGTCCACGGGCTAATAACAGAAGAAGTAATTGGACGATTGGATAATTTCAAAATATTCACTAAAATTGTAATTATCTCGTCAACTTGAAACTGACACATACTTGAACAAATATGAGTATTAAGTATTTTATCAAGTACAGCGCAACAGTCAAAATTCCAACGGGATGTTTGGCCAGTCCAAACGAACTTTTGAGGAAAATGGATGCTTCAAGATAAACTTCCAAATATTATACATTACTCTAAACCGGTAAAAAAAATTCTATTGTCTATTGCATTTTTCTGCATTTGAAGTTCCACAGATTCAGTCCAATGATATTTTCAAATTCTTCAATCACCTGGAAACTAGTGGATTAGTCAATTTCAGGAAATAATCATGCATGAAGTATGAATGATAATTTTCCTAGCTAAAACGCATATCCTCACGTAGATTACATTAAAACATCACTTGCTGAGGTAAGAACGCTTAGGAATGCACGGTTGAGCTAGAAAAGAATGGATCGCTTTCCGCCTCCCTTTTGTAATCTTACGGGCATTGAGGTCCCTCCGTGGCTTTTCTTTCCACTCAACACTGTACATGTGTGTTGAGAGAGGGGAGAGATGGGATGCCGATGCATGCAATGTCTCGCGTTCAGTTCTTTTAACACGGAAACGTGTTGTTGCGCGGCTGAGGTAATACGACAATTCCTTGACTTTCAGTGAACGGGGTAATGAGGGAGTGGTGTGAGTGTTATGATTCAGAACCTACCGGTCACAGGTTCGTACCATGCTGGCGTTGGAAATTTTTTATCTACATTTTTACAACATCGACGCGATATATTTCACTGCTGTACTGTGTCGGTCAGTCGCCACTACAGGAGAGCATGGGCTGGGTTGACGGGATATGCATAAAAACGTAGTGTAAAAAAATCCCTTCACTTTTGCTCACACCGTCGTACTGCACGGGATGAGGAAGGAATGGGACGGGGATTCCCTGTGAATGGTGTTATGACAGGGTGGAATGGGTATTAGACTTAGAACGCACGAGTCAAAGGGTTCAAGTCCTACCACCGGGAAAAAAAATTTTGCCACATTTTTACGAAGTACTGCAATTGGGGTGATAAGGCATCACTAAACATTCGTGAACTTCGTTCACAGGTATTTTTCTTGTTGCCAAATAAAACAACAACTCATTTCGATTTTTTTTTATTTTTGAAAGAATACCGGCCGCAGCCAGGGCACATGAATAGACTTATGGTAAGGAATTTGGCCATAAGCGTGATTTTTTCCCAATTCAAATTTATCTCAAGAAGTACTGATTGGATCTTAAAAATTCCTAACTTTTCGAATTTTTATAACACACTTTTTTGTTTGGAAAATACACATAAAAGCATTAGAAAAATTACCAGTGGGGTTCTTCCGGTTTTCTCAGAAACGACTCACCCGATCAAAAAAATTCTTCAAGATTTGGATTCCTCACAAAATTTTGGGTCACATAGAGTTCATATTGTTACATTTTCCGGTCTTTATAACATACTTTTATTGATTGAAATATGTACGTAGTGGCACTGTAAAAGGGTGTCAGTGCGGGTGTGATGTCAGCACCGGGCTAATACATTTCGACATCGAGTGACTCTTTCGCGCCAAAACTCTCACACGTTGTATTGCCTTACCCTCCCATTTAAGTGCCCTGGGCCGCAGCTTATGGAAAATTGCGGGTCTGTGGACTTGGCTGTATTTTTGATATGTTCTAACCCTTGACCTCCTGAACAACTTTTGTGGAGGAAATCTCAAAAATCTCAACCGTTTCGGACTTGCTAATACACAGGAGGGCATGGAGGAGGCTCGGAGCCCTGACCCGAGCATGCAAAGCCTCCTCCATGCCCTCCTGTGTATTAGGAAGTCCGAAAAGGTTGAGATTTTTGAGATTCCTACACAAAAGTTGTTAGACAGTACAGACCCGCAATTTTCCATAAACTGCGGCCGGTATTCTTTATGCCTAATTTGATTCTGAAGTATTTAAAATTATGTCGTGGTTGCAGCGTACAAAATGCACTATTACGCCGCCTAGCCTTAGTGTCAAGGATTGGCACTTCCGGAAATTACTGCAAGTGAAGTTAAATAGGCTTTTGGACTCGGATTAAGTAAACTACAATTTTATTCAGGAGCTCTGGCTTGTCAAACCGTGTCTTAATATTGAGCTAAGCTAGTTTCTATGTGAAATTAATTGGTTTATTAAACATTTATATTAAACATGGTTGTGGCGTGGCTTTATTGAATATTCTCTTTGACCTAACCTAAAATGCGCAGCTCACGATTAGTGAAGACTGGATGTTATGACACCCGGTACGGGTTCAATTCCTGGTTGGGCCACTATCCTACTTGCTTGTACGGATGATTATTTGCACCGTAGAATAAAATTTCATGGTTTATGGGGTCATTCTTAAAGATTAGAGTAGTTCGTTAGAGTAGTCACCTCGTTTATGTCAATTCAATCATAAGAGCTAGGAATTCAATTAGCAGAGATTTGATCTGAACAGGCTAAAATTTGTAATCACATGTACATCTCACGTTACATTTCTTTTTCAGCAGGATACATAATCACAAGGCTAATGGTTTGTACTATAACTGTCTGAATGAGAGTAACCCAAGTGAATTTAGTAACATAGCCAAAATTCCCAATTTTAATTCTAATTGGGAAATGCCCTCTATGAAGTTTCTTAAAGTACTTTGACTTAATTTTCCCAGTTTCTGATTCTAACATTCCCCATGCCTTAGACATTGTTAGATCTGTCATGAATGCTAGAAAAAAATAATTCCCAAATAATATTAATTGGAGAAATACATTGATTACATGGGAAAATAGGGCCTGTCTAATAACTATCAAGGCATACATTTGAATTATATGTGTTCCCACTAAAAATCCAAACGTGAATGGAACAATGGGTGCCATACAATAGTTGAGCTGGCTCTCTAATATTTGCCATCCTCTGAAATATTTGGAACAAAATCTGAATTTTTCCAAAGCTGATTTTGAGTCATCCGCTGCATTCATTACTCTGAGAAAAAAAAATGAAAAAAATAATTGGTCATTAAAACAAAAATGGCGATCCAAATTGTCTTACATTATTTGCTCAAAGATGACTAGTCCAGAAAAATTCATTGAAGCAGCGATGGCCGTATAAATTACTACGCCAGAAACGCAATAAAGAGCAATAACATATTGAATCAATGACATTGTGCCAATCCAAGCTATCGAGAAATGTTTCATTGTGACTGGTTGGCAGACGGGAAGAATTTGGGTCAAGAAATGTCGGTCACATTGTACAATGTACATCAATATCGTCAACCCAGGTAGTCCCAAAAGGAGTAGAATCTGTGTGGCGGTCAAAATGGCCGGCATATTTTTCTTCCTCTCGTCGATTGTCGTTATGGCTAAAATATAAATTCAAACTAAAAGTCAACCTATATGAACCACTATCTTATTTAAATAAATATACAAATTTTAATATAATGGGATATTAAATTTAAATCTCATCCTTGCGTACATGCAAAATTATTCATGTACAAGTGAGCCTGATTCAAGAGAAGTTTGAGTTGATCATGCCAGTTAACTGTCTGCCAATGTAAACGTCCCGTAAATATATAAATGCCAGTCATGAACAAATGAAAAAAATCTGCTTCAATCAAAATGTTGAATGAAACGCGTTGTTTCTCCAAAATGAAACTGGCAGTGATGACAATTTCAAGGGCGGTGAATGCATAGACAATGAGGAGCCATGTTGATGTAAGCCATTTTGATTCCACTTCATAAATTTGACCACTCTGAGAATTCCATCGCAAAGGACTGACTCCACAATAGTAAAGAAATTCAACGGCCACACTATTCACTCTAACCACAGCTAGATTTTCATTCTGTGATTTTTGAATTCCATTCCTGGAATTGTAGTCATGCTTACAAATTTCGTCCAAGTATGATGGCACCTCGGATTTAATCTCACGTTTTTGAGTTATAGATTTCATTTCTATTTGTATTTTGAATTGTACAACTTTTTCGTGTATGACTTTGTTTGTGTCGTCGTGAGTAGTGCTAGGCTGTAAAATTACCTGGAAACTAGGCCTGCTCTTTCCCCATTAAATACTTAATTTTCATCAGAGTCGTTACATTTTGAATAACTTTCATCGCGTGTGAAATTCATAGCGTGACGGAAGAGCTTAGGTGGATCCAGTGAAACTATTTAAATTTTAACAGTTAACTACTCTAGGCATGTATTTTATGCATCACACTGTGGACTATTTCAACAAAATCGATTGTGCCCGACTTTGTAAAACCACATAGTTGACCACGCAAAAGAGATTTTAAGAAAGAAACATTATTCCTATTGCATAGTTTAATGCATTCATAAGGAACTTTTGTTATGTTCACTGTATGTTTAACATGGGACCAGCACAGAATAAGGATAATACGACAGAAAACCCAAAGTTGAGTTTTTTGAGAGCAGAGCTGGTGTAGTCTTCAGGTACCTAACGCATCCTAAAGTATAGGCTCGCTCCGTCCTTACTCGATGAACTCCTGTGTATGGCTAGAGCAAATTCAAATTAAGCCAGTCTGGTGAGTTCTTTGAGGCGGGTGCACTCACACCCCACTTGCGAACATGGGCTAGCATGGGATCCAAAAATGCTTACAACAGGCTTACATACGGACGGGACCTCTAAATAGGGCGCGGAGCCGACCCCTTATCTTTGCTCTATGTGGGACCAGAAGGTACGTCCTAAGAATTTCATAAATATTTCGTCGTTCGTATTATTTTAAGTTGGAAAAATATGCAACAGGCTATATAAGTAACCAAGATGCAAACTGGATTGTCAACATTTTGTTCGACGACATAGCAGTCATTCGATGGAGCGAAAAAATACGGATAGCACTGGGACTCCGATATGAAAGCGGAAGGAGAACGCAAATAGAAATCCCTATGATTTTCTGGGTTCAATGATCTTGGAATGGCTACGTCAGACTGGTCATCCTCCTATTCATGATTTCACTAACACATTTAGGAGCTTGGGTTTTTTGAGAAGCGCGGGTAATTCTGCACGCATGTGTACACGTATATAATATGGTTAACTTTATTGTAATTTTATTAAACTTTCATAATTTGTTATGATATCTTTTACACAGAACGAATAGAGGAAATGGCATTTAGATCTCGAGGATCCTCGGTGAGTCCTCGGTACTCGACAGCAGTCGAACATCGAATATTGATTGATTGATTGATTGATATTTATTACAGTGTAATTCCAATGCATTCATACATAGTTTATATGCTTATTGATTGTCTTACAAGGGTACACGAAAACAAATTTTGAAGATTGCCAATTAAGTAACATAATAATAATAATGTTACACTAACTGAAAATACTGCCGACCGCCGTGAAATCCAAAGCTGTCGCTGTTACTCGTGGAACATTTAATAAACTTTTTACCTGCCGTGAGTTGCATTGTGTGTACGTATTTATTACTCCATTGACATTCCAATGAACCATGCAATATGTACTACTTACAATGTGCGAATAAATTAATCGTATGACTTTGATCGTTTGATCATAGCAGCGACCAGAATCAAATAACTTTTGTGTGCATGTCATAATCTTAGCTTCATGTTCACACAGTAGTACAAAGGGCGAATAAATTGAAAAGTACGACTTCAAGTCAAAATTTAAAATTTTGAATCAAGAAATCTACAAAAAGATAAATTATAACCTGTACAACGTCATCTATTTTTTTTAAATACTGAGTAGGACCTTTTCGGACAAAAAGTGTACCCTCTTCTTTGCACTTGACCCTATTTTGGGCAACCTAGGCTATTGTAAGATGTTCTATAAATATATTTAAATTTGATTCTAGAGTACCAAACACTTGTTTGTGAATGTCTAACTCCATGTTCTAATAATTTCACGAATGGATTCAAATCAGGTGGCCAATGATTTGTTTTTTACTATGGTCAATCTCACAGAATATTTTAAGTTATGGTGCTGAAAGACAAAAATTGTGCAAGGAAAATGCTATTCTTTCACCTGTTGGTGAAGTACAACTCCCAACAACCTTTCATATGGATAAATAAAAAATACCACCTTTAATGTACAGTACACGCCCATCAAACTTGACCATTAAATTCGTGGCTAACTTTACACCTAGGCAGTCGATGTGAGTGAGGGAACAATAAATTTCTTTGTCTTACATTTGCCAATAATTAAAAGTACCAAGACATACATGATAGATAAAAAAAACCACTGCATTGAACTTGCTCTACTCATTATTATTTTTTAATACTATATATAAAAAAATACAAATGAACAGTTTTGGCTTCTGACAAACTCACACAAATGTGAAGCACGCAATAAAGGCTGTGGAAAAATACGACCATATTTTACATGGTTGTACCGTACGCGTACGCGCACACTCTGTTTGTAATAAGTGATGCAAGTAAAAAAAGCAAGGGCATAATTTTATGCTACAAATTGATAGAAAATACCGGAAGTGATTTTATTGAGCTTTTATGTTTTTCTTTCACAGAATTTTTGATTCAAATGAACTAAATTTTGTTCACGTGAGTCACGTGATTTAAACAAAGTGGGCACCATATGGGTGAAGAAGGGAAGAGGCTGCAACAGCAATGACTGGTCCAACTCCGTTATTTTGCTGTTTTGCTAAAGCCAATGTTCTACGTAGACATAAACATATACACACAGGAGATAAACCATGGAAGTGTGAAGAGTGTGACAAGTGCTTTAAAACTCAACCCGGACTAACCTAAACTAAACACCGACTCACACACACTGGAGAAAAAAATTACAAGTGTGATGTTCGTAGAAAAGGTTTTTCCGTCATATATGGTTTGACTCGACATACACGTACACACACTGGAGAGATACCTTACAAGTATGATGTGAAAAAATATTCAAATCATGAAAATTTATCTAGTCACAAGAACGTCCACACAGTGGAGAAACCTTTCAAGTGTGATGTGTGTGGGCAGAGTTTTAAGACTAATGCATATACAACTAAGCACAAACTGTCACATACGAGACGAAAACCATAATCTGTATTAAGAGATACACAAGCTCAGCAAGTTTAAGAAATCACAATTTTCGGGCACACACACAAGAGAAAACTGTACAAGAAATAAGTAATGACAAATCAGCTAACCTAAAAATGTCTCCTTTTTTTTGGATCCGTCTTGCAAATTGCAACGTATTGGTTAACAAATTAAATATATTCAATAATAATAATAATAGTTTCTAGTTTCAAGTTAAAATTTAATTACAGTCATGAATGTCATAATATTATTAGGACAATGAAGCATAAGATTGAAAACTGCATTTATATTTTATTAAATTTTGTCATGCGAGTCGTTTGTTTGAATATTTGCATTGCAAAACTTTCCTACTTACGCCTTGTTTTATTTGTCATAGTTCTTGAGGCTTGGACCTTATTGTGAGAATTACCGAGGTGTCATCCTTTATAATTCATGGTTTAGTGTATTCGGTGTGTTATACATAGGAAATGGGAAATTCTATTCAAATTCAGATTTGGTGGTCAAAACTCGTAGTCTATTGAAACTAGAACCATAACTGGAACCGATATGGTTCAGGTCAAAAAATTTTGAATTAGGTGTATATTCTTTGCGTAAAAAGGATTTTGGAGAAGAATTTTGAAAACTTGTGTTTTTTTTTGTCAGAAAATACAAAATATACATGAAAAATCATGTGTATTTTAAAAATACTTCTCAGATCAAAGTATTTTAAACTACTAAATACTAAATAAAAAATAAAAAAGTATTTTAAAAACATTAAATACAAATTATTTTGTCCAACCTTGAGATACATTATCGAATGGCCTGGATCAATAATGTGACATTTTCCACATCCACTTTTTAACTTAAATTACGAAAGAAATTATGGAAACTATGGTTACTTTTACCCCACCCTGTAATATTCAGTCATGCGTAAATCGTAATCATCCGTCAGGCTCACTCAGGGTCAAGGGTCATATCACAGATAAACACATGTGGAAATGAAATTGGGTCATCGGATTAATGCGCGTTTCATTAGTGGCTGGAAGACGTTGACAAAACAGTAATATTAAACTT
>JAQGCB010001441.1:0-14480 GCA_034698835.1 Protaphorura tricampata
CTATCACTCCATGTGGTTACCTTGTGAGTGTCACGCTAGTGTTAGCGTTCAGCGTAGGCATTCCGTTCTAATTGGAAAACAAATTATTTATACATGCGGATTTAGTTTCTCTTCTCATCCAATCATTTATTCAAACAACCGTCATCACACACTCCCTCAAATATTTCAACACTGAGGGCAAAGCAAGTCTCCATAGTGTAAAGTCAGGCAACAGAACCTCCAAGGCACTTACTTTTCCTGGAATCTTGACTTCTTTCTTAGCCGGCTGCTCCTTCAATGTTTAATAATTATACATATTTTATTTATCCGAAAATGTGTGCGAATGTAAAGTAAACAAGAAACTGACTTCGCATGATATTTTCACACATGACTACTCAGCGTGTTTACCAAGGAAAGTTCAGAAGGAGAAATTCTACATAACCCATTTTTGTACTAGTTAGTGGTGGTAAGAGTACTCTTGGTTTGTGAGATTTGTGCATCGCGATGGCCGCCCGAAAAGTAGTCTTGCTATCCTTTCAACCTGCTGAGCGCATTCGGAATGTCCGTTCTGGATACCATGCTCAATTCTTAGGAACCAAGAGGAACTCTGTTCTGAATAAGTTTTGCCGTATTTTAATATTGATGTGTTTTCTCCAGAAACATAACGTGCTTTAGGCACATATTATCGGGTCACAAATTTCTAGTCCCAGTCTTCAAAATTTTCATCCCACATTCTGTTTACTGCTTGGATTTAGACGAAATTGCAAAAATTCCGAACCCCATTGAATATGATTTTATTAAATGAAAGCAATGGTTCCATAACTGCGATCATTCATTCCGGAAGGCTCTTCAGACTTCAAATGGAATTGTTTATTGTTTCACGAAAACAGACACAAGTTGTAGAAATTGCGTCGTTTGTTCCGGGTATACGTACATCAAGGCATTCGTTTAAATTCGAATAGCGTAAGCGAGGTCATGTGAACTCTCCAGATTTCTAGAGGCAGTAACACATGTTCTTGGTCTCTCATGTCGGTATCTTTAGAGCCCAATAAATAATTGAATTCTATTATCAAAGTCTAAAAATAGGAAACAAAATCATGACAGAAATGTACAAGTCCGCGTGACACTTTTATTTAGTTGAATGACTGACCACAACATGCATGCATAGCATAGGATAAGTAATGTACAATGTACACGGAGAAAGTCCGTCGCACGCAATCAATCCCCTCTTGAATTTTATATGTAAACCGAGCACCCAATTTACGTACTCTTTAATCGCCCAGCTATGGGCTAGTGGGCTACCCATTCAAAATACTCATATACCGTTTTGCATAAAGTCAAACACGTTATACGTTACGTTACGTTGTAGGAACCACCTGAGAGTAGAGTAAAAACGTAAGGTCTTAATATAGGTTGGAAAGAGGGCGAGTTTTCTCCATAGCATGCACTTACTTTTGTTTTATTGGGCCAAACTAAAGGACGATTGTCCTGATTTGAGTATATACGAAGGTATTTTTAGACTGAGTTGAGTAGCTGGAAGAACCAAAAAAAGAAAGAAAAAAAAAGAGAGAGAGAGAAAAAGAAGTTTGGTCATCACGTCCACTTAAGTTCGCATGAAAAGAAAAGCGTTGAGTGAATTGTTATGTTGTCTACTTTCCTTTCTCCGCTTTCCCTTGGTTCAGAATGCATCCCTTGAGACTCGTTGACTTCTTTCCTTTTCCTCCAGGTGCTTAAATTATGTAGTTATAAATGGGTGGAACCAAGGACCTAAGAGAGTACTCTTATATGCATATGCATATCCATACAGTCTCACTATTTTAAGGAAGAACACAAGAACCACTGCCCTCACTATAATGTACCACCTTTTAAAATTATGTGCAAAAAAAATCAATGCTCTCTAACATTTCAAGCCAAGTAGATAACTTTTTCCATAAAGCTTTGGCTAGGATGTGATTTAAAGACAAAAGCGTGTCCAAGGTATACTAATCAGGTGTAAGACTCAAAGTGTGCTAAAAAAATCAAACCACTCACAAATGTCAAATTCCAACTCGAACTCGAACTACCAAAACTGGTGTCATATTTTGCACTATCGACGCTTACTTTATTCGTCCTAAAGGTTTTTTATAGAAAACTTGACATCTGTGAAGTGTTCCTTGTCAGCCTCCACAGCGTGGGTATGGAATGCCTAAGCTTGAAGAGTAAGTTTTTTACGAGTTAAGGTTACGTTGTCACAAATACTCATCTTGCTGCTAGTCTAGTCCAGGTATCCAAGTTTTAATGGGAATTGAAGCCATCAAATCCTTTTGTTTTCCCCTTGCGTCAGTTAAAGAGGATTAGACATTTAGAGAGCCGTTCTATGGTAGAACACTCCCTTTTGTTTATAATAAATGTTTCCATGAAATTCGTAAAGTCTTTTTTAGTACCCGTAGCTAATGGGGAAACGTAGTACAGTCCAGCACTGCTTTTACTACTGAGGAGTCAAGCTCAAACATACACACTGCTTGTTATGACATTTGATTCTTCTTACTCTAAAACAGACTACATTCTAGAACTCCTTCGGATTCTATTCTTATCAAAATCATTATTTTTGGGGAGGAGTTCATTACATTGAAAGAACACGTGGTTGCAAAGCATTAAGCACAGTGAGATGTTAAAGATTTAAAAAAATTCAATCCCAAGTAAAACAAACTTAAGGAAACCACAAGAAGGGTTATTCCAGGAATGACGTTTGCCCTTTTACTGTACATGGTTACCTTAGTTCCGTTTTCTTTTCGAATTGAATAAGCTTCCACCTCCACTTTCCTGTCGTTTTTACTGGTTTTCTTTGGAACATCATGTTTTTTTAACATCTCATCCCAATACAACTTCGTCCACTGAGGAGCATAATTCAATTTTTTTTCTTATAAACTGATTTTTTAGTATGAACATACATTCAATATTTTTCAATCGGTTTTACGTATCAAAAATGGACTTAGTGACGCACTAGCATGCACAGATCAGATTATTAAGCCGGATTTATACTTTCACTTTAATATCCTCATTTTTCTCCGATTTGGCTAGATTTAAAGGAAGATTGAGGTAGAGAAATAGCAGTGGACAGCAGAATAACAGCGGAGGCGTGTGGACAAGTGGTCTGAACTTGCAGATGGTAGGGTCAGGCCAAAAAAACTGGTCGTCTCTGATAGGTAGTCGTGGGACAGATTTCACTTTCCATGAATAAAACCTCATCGCGGAAAATAAATCTTAGAGTGAGTTTGGTTTTTGTAAAATTTCCAGACAGTTCTCTTTGTGTGAGACAAACTCAATTAGTCTGAGCAAACTTAGTACAGTAATCCAATAACACTCGTTGGAATAATTATGGTCGTCGTCAGTAAAGGAGGGGTGATTTGAAAAGAACGTTGATTGAGTTTACTTCTGATTCGTTTACACCCCCACCATGTACAAAACGTAATACAAGAGAGATAGAAACCTCAAATCCAGGTTAGACTGAATGTCCGCTTTCTCCTTTATTGTCAGGTTTCGTGTTCGGTTCGTTTGATCTGGAGAGCCCCAAGGGAAATACGGAGGAGATCAGGGGAAAACCTTCTATGTCCAAGAGTACTTTATTCAACAAAAGCAAACTAGGTTTTTAGTCAGACAGGAAGAGCAAGAACAAGTCCAGGCCAGGCGGGGTTCTCGAGTTTCTGTGGGGGAAAACATTTGTTGTATTTGTGTACAACATCCTTTTCTCTTTGGATAGGTTAATTGGAAAGTCCCATCCGATGGATCATTATGTCTACGGCAATTATAAAGTTAATGTAAACTAAATCCATAAGTTATAATTACGCTGCATGGAGTAACGTAAACGTCTATAGTTGTAGAACTATTCAGTAGTATCCATGTTAATAATAACATGCATGTTCATTATAAATAATGTAGGAGAATTTGCATTTTGTAAACATGAGGTATTTGTAATCTAGCCCATTTAGGGCTTGAGCAAAATGCCACGCATCTTCCAGTCTAATAATAGTCAAGGCAATTAATCTGACTACTTAAAACCAGGGAACTATTCTTAAAGGGGAAAAATTCTTCGAATTAAACTGAAAATGAAAATATAAAATGGTTCGAGTGAAAGTCAGAGTCAAATTCGTAGAACCTATATTTATATTCTTACACAATTTCTTATCTCATCCATCATATCATATCGTACAGATTCTATTGTAGTCGTAGGTAAGAGGAGTCGCATATGCATAATTGAGTAGTTGGGCTGAAAAGAGCACTCGAATAAATAATGCGATTGCTTTCCGATGAAGTGCTTTCATTTAAGAAATACTGAGGAAGTCTGTGGGCACTGCACTGTATTTATTTACATTCAAAGATTGAAAGAGCAAAATTAATTGAGTCGATGGATTGCTTACTTTGAATCGTTAAATCGAACAAGTTACTGAGAATGCAGTGGAAGATGGGTGGTCAATTCCCACATCTCATTAGATTTAAATTACCCAAAGCAAAGAAATAATTGGGATGCTTTCATCTGGAATCAATCTGCCCACTATTTGTTAGAGAATTGCACTAGGTTGTAGAATATAAGAGGTGCTTAGGTTTAATTTGACTACAACATTTTTCAAATTAAATTGGATTGTATTCTCTACACAATATTACTTGATCAAATTCCTTGCTTTTCAAATCTTCAACTTAATCACAGTTTGTATTTATCTACTGCAGTCATGTCCAGTATTTTCCCTCGAGGACGGCACTATCACTTCGTCTTTCCACATTACTTTATGGATGCTTGGAAGTTGAATTACAACGGAGAGCAATCCGTTTCTGTGACCTGATTAGAATTGTAATCTTAATGGTCTTTAGGGAGATAAAATTACTCCTCTGCATATAAAAGTCTGATTTAATCTTCTTAGTCTGTCAACAACAGTTATGTACAACAATGAATTTTAATTCGAGTTCTTAGCAATCCCACAATCCACCAACGCAGTTCCATTTAGTACCACATATCCAGAGTTTCTCTTGATTTCTCCTTTCTACCAATTCGCAGAAAGTAACAAGAATTCCCCGACAATTGAAGTTTTTTGCGATGGAAGACCACATTGCCCCTCATACAAATATGGTGTAAAGAATTATGCTATCAAGCCTACTATAAATACTCTGGTATTGATTGTTGACCGTAGCAAGAATTGGGTTAATTGTTTTCGCAAGTGATTTTTTTCAATGAAATACGTAAAAGATGTACAAGAAAATGATCGGTAACATCTTTTCAGGGGAATGAAATGTTGTCATAGCCATGGTTCATGTATTGTAGCCCGTACGTGAGAAAATGGGTTTCTCTAGGACTGAAAGAAATCCACACTTCCTTAATAGGCTTTTAGTTTTCTCTCCCGCCCTCGCAAGAGTACATTTGGGGGTATGAAGAAGTAAATACGTACATACATAAAATGTTGGACAGAAGTGGTAGTTGAGACTCACTCCTAATGAAATAACTCTTCACACTTCTCTTTTTTTTTCCTTCTGTTGATACAAACACACCTACAACAACTTACTACTACAACTACAAAGTACTATTTACTATTCTCTTCTAGTAGTTCATATTTGACCAGGTGCAGTGGCAGTGGGGTTCAAGAGAACTAGGACTAGCACTTTGGATTTTGTCTCTTTTATTAAGACTTGAGCCCTTCAAAATCTACTACTCTACGTACACATAGTGTACATATGAACATTCCTTGACGTCATTTCACTCACTCAAAGTTACTAATGACTTTCACTCTACCATTTCCTGCACTATATGCCATAAGCAAGAAACTATAAGGAAGGAAGAAATAACAGAGATCAGTTTTTGCTACATGCGGTTTTTCGTATACATGCAAGAAAGGTTTTGTCGTTTTAGTTTAATTAATAGGATTCTATGGAAATACATACGGAGAGAAAGCGAGGGAAGAGATGAGTTACATACACACAACTCCGCTTGAACGATACAAGAGATTGGCACGCACTTAACTCTAATGAGTAAATTGTATGAGGCAGACATGGAGTATAAATATTTTATTCGTTACAGTACACCTCTGGTGTGGTTTTCCGCGTATTATATACCATGGTAATGTACACATGCAGAAAATTTAATATATACCTAAATGGATTCATGCAGGTCAAGGACAGTTTGTGGTGTCCATCCTCGTGCAGATTATGTATTGTACGCAGGACAGGTCGAGACCACTTGTCCAGACCACAATTTCCATCCAAATTGGGTTATATTTTGTAGTTCCGTTGTCACGTTCGTGTGACTGAAAATTGGGAAAGCCTAACAACCCGAGAGGACATTATTAGTTTAGGGATGAATGATTGGTAACGTAAATCGAAAGTTTTATTAGAAAATGGTTTGAACGTTTTTCCTACCACGCACTTTGTTGAGATCACATAGACTCTCCTAGATTCTGGTTTCCTCAACTTGTTACTTATATACGGAAAACTCTGGCATCCTTAGGTCAAGTTTTTGGACACTTTAAATTATTCAAGACATGACAGCAAGTACCATTTCCTGGAGTTCCTACTATCTTGGTAGTACACATGGCATTTGACGTTGATATCGCCACGCGTCATTAATCATTCCTCGTCCAACATTATTAATTATTCAAAAATAACAGTTGTACATATGAACCTTGATCGAAATAGACGGACGGAACAATACGGTCACATAAGAATGATGCACGTGCCAAAATTGCTGGGTGCATGATACACGCTATTTTGAGTCAGAGATTATGCCTAGTTTGGTTTCCTTAGAAAGAATTCTCCAACTTCCTATAGTACATCCATGAAAATTTAATTTATTTTGAGGATCAAAATCATAACGTGTGAACAGGGTATGAATTGAATAGATTTTCTCGATAAGAGATAATGCAACACGATACCTTATTCCTTTCTCCCATCACCCCACGCAGGTCAACGTCTTATGAAAAAAAATATGTGATGACATGACAGTTTGAATTCAAAGGAATGATTCTATACAACCCACGTTGAACAAATTGAATTAGAGAATGTTTAGAAAGAACATCCTTGAAAGTCTAGAAATCCCATGTTCCGGGTTGACATGACAGATTGTCAGTTTAGTTTAACTTTCTTCCACATGATTTAACAACTTCCGTGTTCAAAGTTTACTACTACTAAGGAAGATACTTTACTTTCTTGCTCCAATAAGTAGTTGGTGAACTTATTGGCTGACTTATTTTCAGAATGATATGATGTCACAAGTTCTCAGGATATGTGACATGCAATTTGACCCTCAATTATGTTTAGTGGGAGGAAAATATATAGAAACTAATACACTCCTCAGAATTAGCACGCCCCTGAGAAACTTTATCCAATTTTTGTAAGCCACGATTACATGTCACTTGACAATTCTTAAATTTCTCTCCCATCACTTTCTCTCATGAGATAAAGCCCAAAAGGGAAATCAAAAATGTGTACAAACAACCACAGAACCATGACTGTCGTGTCTGCTCATTCTTCCGGCGCCAAAGTAAATTCAACTTGGCAAATTTTTGGGTCGATGGGTTACACGCGACCAGTATGCAGTACTTGGTTCAATTCCCAATGTCGCCAGTACGGTGGTAAAAGAATTTCTAGACAACTCTAAGTATCTATCTTGAGAACGACAGACGTTTTTTTTTGTAGCTTTGTGGTTCCGTGAATTCGTTAGTTCATTTTTAGCATTCAGGTAGTAGTAGACATTAAGTGACTCATAAATGGCTACGGTATTTGGAAAATAGTTATCGAAATCTCATAAGATTAATTTTTAAAATTTAATTTGATCAAAAAGAGTGGGAAGGAATGAGTGACGTTAATTTTATTCTGTTTTGAGCAAGTGAGCTGTCAGAGCCTTGAGTCTCTGTCGGAATAGTGGTGAAGGAACATGGGGAGTAAATTGTGTAAGTCCATTTTGGAGGAACCTAAGAATGTAGGAATGTATTGTGATCTTAAGACTTGGTGGAGCGTACAAGTCACGCCGCCTGTCATCATCTCTTTCCCTCAGCTGACTTATGCCATTTCAAGACTTTGTTCCATAGAAGAAGAAAAAAAACAAGAAATCTTGTGCCAGCCAATGCGGACTGTCCATCCCACACGTCTATAGCATTCCTTCGTCAGTAGTCCAGTCGAGTGAATAGAAGACCATTTTTTTTAACTCGTCCATGTTCTAGTAAAAAAAATGAAGGGGGATGAATCATTCAATTAGTCTTCATTATCTACACCTCCCTAGGTTTTGTTCACTTTCACATACACACGGCATACGAGCTGTGACAACTTGGGTGGATTTATGTCCTAAAGAAAAGTCAACCCAGAGTTTTCCTGCGTTTCTTCTTCTTCTTCTTCTTCTTCTTTGGTTTAGTTACAGAAGAAAAGTTGAAGAGGAAGTCTATTTCTGTTCTGTTTTCAAAGGAAATCCTTACATTATATACAGTACTTTCACTCTACACTCCTTAACAGGCTCAGAAGGTTACACAAGTCCATATATCCATTTAAGAATTCTTGAACCATGAGATTGTAAACTAGGTGAATACATAGGGTTACAGAACAAAGTTAAAATCTCCAAGGAATCCAAGCATCATTTGAACTTTGAGGTAAGGTGTTGGGTTTAGAGAGCTTAGCTTGTTAAAGAAGAAGGGAAAGTTAGAGTGAGAGTGAGGACGAGGAGAACACGTGGAGAAAGTCCAACCATTCGTCGTTTCTTTGTACTCAAATCCATTGGCACTTTTGATAAAATGATGAGTATGACAGGGAACATGGGTAATTCTTATGCATGAGTTTTTTTTTCTTACTCAAATCTTGAAGTGACTCGAGTGAAGTGGATTAAAAAAAGAAGGGTCTGTTCGATAAAGTTTGCATTGCCATCGTTATGTTACACATCACGAATGACGGTCCTGTGTATGCACATGTACACATACATGCACTTACCTTTCCCTTTTGGAGAAAGCATTCTAAAAATTAATTCGAGAGATGATGACGTCATTGACACTACTAAACCACCAACCCCCACCTTCCCTTCACGCCAACTTAGAATTTATCTTTTCCAGTTTTCTTTTATTTTGAAGAGTAGGCATTTTTCCTACGGGTATGAGCCACTAGGACGACTAACTCCTCAGGTTTCGTCTTTTTTTGAATTGAGACCCCATTGAAATTCAATGCATGGAGGTCAGAGACGTCTCAAAATCCTTTCGTATGTCCGTCCGCTATACTACGGACTTCTAGGAAGGAAGGAAGGTAAGACTTGGAATTTTGGACTAGACTGAAATGCATTGGAACTGGAATGACTTGGTTGCGGCGGTGTATGTAGGTATTGCCATGAGAGAAAAAAAAACTGACTGAATTGGGGTTCCCTTCCTTCACTACGCCGTGATCCACCCACGCTTTGCCTCTAAGGAAAAAGAAGAATATATCTGACAGTAGTATAGGTATGTATGTATGTGTCTGACTATCCCAACATTACGCTACATATGAAAACACTTCCCAAAGTAGTAGTAGAGTTGAGTTGAGACTCGAGTGAAATTTCCCAAATTCGGGTATTTTGGGAACTTTGGGCGCCGGGATGTCCGCTTGGCCCGGTGCCAGAGCGGCGAGGACGTCACTAACAAAGCTCAGACTTCTTCTTTTCGTTTTGAACGGGTTGGAAAAGTAGTGGAGATCTTTCATTGGAACTATGTATGAATTGTATTAGAAAGGAAAGGAGGCATACCCGGAATTGACGCATTTTAAGACATTCCTATTCAGATTCCTGTAGGAGTAGGAGGTTTGGAGGAGGATGAAATCATTTTTCTGGAACATACATACGAGTATATAAAAAAAAATCTGAGTGAGTTGTTATGACTCAGTCTCTTATGTTCTCTCCTCCAATAAAATCCCATTCCTTTGTTTCCCTAAATTTTCATTTCATGGTCAACTTCCTTCCTTCCTTCTCATTTTTCAATCTCGGAATGACCCTCCAAGTGAAGTATCGTATTTTTATTGAGCAAGCAGGGGTAGTATAATGGACAGATAAATTATTTAAAAAACCAACTGACCGTACCGTACCAGAACTACTACTGCTATCTGTACACTTGCAGTGAGTTTGCCCATATTGTGTCAAAACTAGGTACAGAGTATGCCTTGTACTATAATACAGCATGAAAACACCAATTTGTTTTAGTGAGAGTGAATGGGGGAGGGTGACTGAGTTGCTCATCTTAATCATAGACTTTCTCAATTCATTCAATGTAATGATACACTGTGCCACTCAACCGAAATGTACTTCATACCATTGTCACTGTCGTCATTGTCATTGTCAGTCCCAAACCTTGAGACAAGAAATAAAGTTTTGACATTCTTCTTAAAATTGCTACTCTGAAGGAATAGCTAGTAGTATTCCTGAACTCAGTCATTACGCCCCTACTTTTGTTCAAAAACAACCAACAAACAACATTAATTCAAGTTTACGAATGAAATACATAATAAATATGTTGCCAAAAATACATTTGACATTGAAGGAGTAGTTGCGCGCAAGTTAAGGTTAGTATAAAAAGTTTTAGCACACTACGAGAGGGAAATCATCCTCCCAGAGTCAATTAGGGATGAGGAAATGAAAGAAAACAATGAGAGTGTGTGGGGGAGAAAGAAAGAGAATATATACACTTCTGACAATATGTGCTGGTTGTTTGTTGTAGTACGTACGTACGTGTAGTGTATTGTACTCAGTTCCACAATTTTTATTTGATAACGTCTATTTAATTTGTGACTTGACTCTTCTGCCCTAAAAAAGGAAACGCGGATATTTCCCTTGGGGTCAAAGAGAGTGCCAGGGAACGTAAATTGGTTTATATGTACATATGAGTAATCTAAATGAGTTAAAGAAGTAAGGAAAGAGGAAGAGGAGAGGAGAGGAGAAGAAGAAACAAGTAGAAGACTTTTCCACAACCCACAAAGAACAAGACAATTATAGGGTTGAAAAGCTAGGATAATTCCATCAGATATGAAGTTAATGTGTCAGAGAGAGATGGAGAAAGCTTCGAGCATGTGGAAAAAGTAATTTCCTTCATTTGTACCTCCTCCTTCAGACCTTGTAAGTAAGTCTGAGAGGGAAATGCCAAATGCCACCTCCACTCTACCCCAATTTTTTTGGTTACATAGTTAGTCGGAATGCTCATAAGTCATCTTTGGATTCTACTTAATACATTAAATTGCTTCGCGGAAGTTAGAGATCGACTAGTATCTTTCTCCTTATCTCAATCCTTCATGATTGACAAATCTTATTTTTTCCGCGAAAAAAACCCTAATCATACACAGAGATCCCACTAATCGAAATTGTGCATTTTGCTGCACCCAGTCCGTAGCTGTAGGTGTGTAGGATGTACTACCGTGATAATACGCTAGTTCTAAAGAATGAATGAGACTGAAGGTGGGGTTGTAGGAATTTGATTAATTTTAAGACGCAAGCTTAACCTTGGTGGAAGAGAGAAACGGATGTACTTTTAAAAAGGAAACCATTTTCAATCAAATATGATCAAATCAAGTATTTCCGTGAAAACATGAATTTTTGAGTTCAAAGTAATCCAGGGAAATGTGTGCACATGGTACACGGTGAAAGTCAGTGCAGGAAAGTAAAATGGTAAAATTACATTTCTCTTCAACCTGGGGAATTTTTGTTAACTCTGGATATGGAAGTTGTAAGATTAAGTTTCTGAAGCAAAATGTACTACAAGGAGAGGTAGTGAAGAATTTATACTCGTATATATGTACTACGCCTTGAAGGACAAATGTTCAAAGGAATTATTTGAGAATTTGAAGACGCAATTTGAATGGCTGTGCTGGAAGGAAATAGGAAAGTCATAATGTATTGAATGTCGAATTGCCAAGATTTGGTACAACGTGGTGTTCAGAAAATTTGAATTCTCGATGACGTAAGAAGTTTGGGTTGAACGAATTTGGTGGCATTGGTGTGGTCATTAGGAATGATTCTATCATCAGTGATTTCTCAATCAACTACCGTACAAAGTTGTGGGGTACCGTACCACTGTATGCGTCAAAGGAACGTGGGTTGAACGGAGGAAGAAGCCCAAAGTGAACTGAGTTAATTAAACTCCTGATTTTATTAATTGTTCTCCTCCAATGCCCCATTCCACCTTTAAATGGAAATCTAGTCAGAGTGGTTGATCCTTCGTTTCGTTGGTGAACCTAAACGGAAATGGGATTTTACAGAGCCTTCACCATCAAGACATCCCAGAGTTGAATAACTTCATTCTCCTTTGTCCAATTCCACCTCGTCTCACTGCGTCTTTTGAGTTTAAGTAAATGTAAACTTTGCTCTATCTCTAATCAATTTTCTTCTTCAGAAAACTCCATGCTCAACATATGTACTATTTTCTCCATTCAGTTTGTGTTTGGTTGTGAGTGTGAGTGTATTGTGGTTAAACTTTTCCAAGTTTTACATCTCTTCCTCCACCGCCCTCCCTCCTTCTCCCTTTGAAGTCCCGCAGAGTGAGAGGCGGGGAAAATTGGATAAGTGAAAAAGTAGACGACGACGACGAGGTATTCGAGCATGACTGAGTGACGGGTCGTGCACACCATTAGTATTTAATTTATTGAGAGAAATTATATTGTGACAACATCACATTCAGGTGTGGTTAGTATGTGCTTATTAAAAGGTCGTTCTGGCTGGATGACTTTCTAATGTTTTCACTTGTTTGAACACTTAGCACTTGACAATAAGAATTCCATTAATACATCCATTCATTCATTTGGACATATAGCTCGACTCGACCAAACAAAAATGAGGTTTTTTTTTATAGAGGATTTTCTCTTCAAAGCGAATGCATTACCATGTTTGACCGAGGGATCAAGAAAATTACTACTACTCAGCATATGCACGGCCACGCATGTTAATGCACTGAATGACTTTCTCCAATATTTTCACTTTGGCGAAAGATGACGCTAAAGATTTTAGCCAAGGGGATCTGAAAGTCACTTTCCTGAGCATAGATTATACCGGTATTATGCGCTAACATATAGTATATTACATAGTTCAGGTATGATTTTGACTGAATAGTTCCTTGAGTAGTGTGAAACCTAACTACACGTGATAGATTGGGTACTAACTTTTACTCACATTTTACTTTCCTTATCTGAGAAGACAACGTAAGATTTTCTTAAAAACTTTTCTTGAGAAAACTTCAGGTTAAGTAAAACTTCTCCTTCATTAACCTGTTCAGACTGAATCTTTGTAAATTCACGTGAGAAAACAATGCTTCGGACAATGTAATGGTTGTCTAACCATTTCCTAACTAAAGTTTCAAACCAGAAATTACTTATTCAGTGGACTGTTAGTATGTCTAAGAAAATTTTCTTGGAAGTAAGAAGTTGTAAAATGTAAACTACTAACGAGATAATCACCTTTTACTTCCGACCTGTAGAACGAGGAGTAGTAAGTCCTTCTTCTTTCCTAACAACCAAAGTGTCTTTTCCCGTCCACTTAATGGAAAACTATGGAGGTATTTATTCCCCAAACAACCCTTTCCTTCCATACACCCAAATCTACAACATTAGAAATAAATAAGAGTCGTAACATACAAAATGCAGTGTCTCCAATTCCCAAAAGGTTTCATGGAATGTTGTTTGCCACGGACAGAGTGTTCCAGAATTGGCAAAGAGTCTTAATTTTAGGCGAAGGTATTGGACCGTAGTTATTTTTGAGACACCTTGGACTTGGAAATATGGTACTTTCCGTGTAAACTACCGTCTCTAATTTTCTAGTCAAGTATCCATTTCTTGGGAGAAAAGTATCATCAAAATCTTTCACAGCCAGAAGGAATCAACTCTCAGGTAAAGTTTTCGTGGGGAAAAAAAAAGGAAAACGTCTACATTTCTCTTCCTCTCTTTATAAATTCCCAACATTCATTCACACACGCAATGGCACCATAAATCTGCCTAGAAATGAATTCTATGCCCATTGACGCAATAGCGGATAGATAGATGGGTTAATTTTGAAGGGTGTGAGAGAGAACTAAAATTAATTTCTGGGAAACTCGCTCATTATTATGCGTTCATAAATGTGGAAAGTAGAACGCACAATTTATTAATTGCCAGTCTTGTATTTCCCATCCTACTCTGTGTTATTTTTATACATGTATATTTTTAATTATTGAGCATACAGTACCACATATTGTACGCAGTTGGCCCATACTGTGAATCTGACTAAAAAAAAGACTAATGGCTTGAACAGAAATAATACTTTCCCACACGACTTACGGTTTATGTACACAAAATATGTTGGAACCGTGTTGGTTGGAATGGAGAAAATGTCTGGAGAAAGACAGTTCATTTATTTTGGCTACCTTTTAACCCGGCACCAAATTTAATGGAAATGGAACCAAATTGAACAGCGTTAGCACCAAAATAAATTATCTGGCACCAAAATAAATTAACACATACCAAAATAAATTATCTGGCACCAAAATAAATTAACACATACCAAAATAAATTATCTGGCACCAAAA
>JAQGCB010001442.1:0-14478 GCA_034698835.1 Protaphorura tricampata
TTTCGTCTACTAACCTTCTCTAGGCCATATATGAATACAATCAATTCTCTGCGAAGAATTGACGACTACATTTTACAAGATCTCATCAAGTAAGTCAATTAATGGCTGTACTATTTTATTTTTCAAAAAATCATGTCCTGTGTTGAATGTGGAAGGAAATCTGATAGATATGAACTGAATAACCTGACAAGGAATGAACGTAATAAGAATAATGATTCCTTGCTAAAAAAAAGTTTGGGCTTTTAAGAGGTGACAGAGTGGAACGCAGGTCTGGAGTCCGCATGTGGTTTTCCTTGACGAGAGCTGTCTTGACGTCGTCACAAGAAGAGAGAAAAATCGAGGTGGGCCAATTACTCAAAGTATTAAATGGATGACGAATGACCTAAGAGAGTACCTCCGAGTTATACTTGGCGTCTGTGCTAAATGAGGTGAGATGAATGGGTTCCTTCGGTCACGCTGAGTCCAAAGGTTTCTGAAGCAACCAATCCAAATGTCAAAATCTCTTCATGTATGTATGTTCTCATGGAATACATACGAATTTAATACACAATGTACACTGTACACTCATACAACGAACATATAGTATTTCTTCTCTGTACCACACTGTGCGATTAGCCTCGCAGTTGAAAACTAGGAGAAGTCTTGTCGGATGATAAAAAAAATATGAGATACTTGAGAAGTCCAGGTCTCTTCCCTTTAGTGACCCCTTTCAACTTAGTCTGAATATATTATACGGACTAATAAAATTACTTACCTATTTACTAACACACAGAAAATACATATACACACATAAGGTATGGATACAGTTTAAGTATGTATAGCATATCTTCACCTCTGAGAGTGATGGATGGATTGGTTGATATGATAGATGGTTTATTGCGGATGCGGGGAAGAATGGCCGAAAGGATGAGGAAGAAGGATCTAACAACATTGTTATTCTACAATATTTTATACACCAATCCATCCAACCTGTACGAATGGAATGGAATGGAAGGGGGGAAAGATTTTTAATCTGATTTGAATTAGAAATAGATGATAAAAGGTAGAAATCGTTTATCACTCATATGACAACTTGTTGGCAGAATAGGGGTAAGCTGTGAAGAATTAAAAAAATAAGAATGTATTCTGTGTACATATTTTTCCTCAACTAATCTCAACAGAACTCGGTTGGATTCAAATATTCAGTTCATTCATAAAAATTTCCTTAGAATTTAATACAAGTTATAGTGATGGAAGTCGGTAAAGGTGATAAGTGAACCGGTCCGGTTGTATCTTTAGTGCAGCCGCCACACAATGTCTGCTCGACAGGTCGAATCCATACATACCACTGTCAAGCAAAATGGACTATCGAAACTCTACTTCAACATACTTACTGATGCGTATTTATTTTATTATTATCTAGTATAGTATAAACGTACATATTGATTTACTTGTAAATCTGAATTGCCTGTTTCCACAAATGATATTCACAAATGAACATGAGAACATTTTAGACTAATTCCGTGTGAAACACAAACGGCACACCCAAAAATACTATTCGCTCCGCCACGTCGGTCACATTACAGAAACTAGTTATAGAGAAACAATTATGCTTATTTCCGTTCAAAAAATAAGTGAAACGAATCAATGGATGCTTAGCATTACTTGCAGTGTGATACAGGATATACAGTCCAAAGGTAAAAGTGAAATGCCTGAGGTACGTACAGACTAAAAATGTTATGTACAAGGTAGAGAAGTGTGTAAAGGAATCATTATAAAAAAGCATTTTTGACAAATCCAGATTTGCCTTAGTGATAGATTACTCTACTCCTTTTGGAATGGATGATGCCACGCTCTCCAACATTCTTTCCCGACGACCCTTCCATTTCCAAACCATAAGTCTCTCTTTTCAAAATACATAAATCTCTGACTTGTCGTCCGCCGCCCTTAACTCTCTCAGAAAAAAAGGCATCCCAAATGAGAAGATGCTCCACAATCCCATATTATATTCCTTCGTCCGTCAGCCCAGTCCGTCCCTACACATTCCCACATTGTCCGGTCAAATCAAGAAAAAGAAGCGACTGTGTAGAAAAAAATCTTCACTTAGAATACTTTTAGATACCAGACAGTGTGTGTGGAATGGAATCAGCCGACCGAGACTAGCAAGATAGAAATTGAAAATTAGAGGACAGAAAACAGGACAGTCAGTTTTATAATTTATTACGTATTTATTGTCTAACATTGTTGGGGATTTCGCTTTTAACTTTCAAACTTACTCTTAAAACCTGTGCGTGATTCTAAAGGCAAACCGATACTACGCATTGGCTGAACTGGAATATACTAAAAGAAAATCTACGTAGAAGATTTCAGAACTGAATTTGTGTTAAATATTCCGAACACAAGGTGCAATACAGTACTTGGCAAAAGGACAACCGAAGAAACTCATAAAATAACTGATTGCTTCGTAATCAAGGAATGCGAACCAGAAAACAACCAAATAAAAGTTCTATTGGTTGATTTTGCCTGCATGATTTCCTCTATTACACACACCCCAGACTGTGTCAATCGAACTCCCGCTGTCCCTTTCCTGAAATTCCCTGGGTGGATCAAATAAAAAATTAATGAATAACCTGTGAAACAAGATCCAATTAAATTGAACCAACTAGGTACAAATAATAGAATAACTTGTTTTATTTTATTGCACTCGATTAGAGGAAGAGTAATTCTACATGGACAATATTTAATGATGTTCTTCACATTGCTTTTGCTAATTAACAACAGATGTTATAGTAATGTTAGACACTTTAGTAATTTAATTTGACGAATAGTCAAATCACATGCATTTTCTTTCCTATGGAATAAATGGGCAATGCAATGACGTTAGAAATTATTCACATTGATTTGATCCGAACTATCCTGCTGAGCCGAGATTTAAAAATGTAGTGCACGTCTATGATCTATGTTTTGCCCCAATTTAATTTATGTGAGTTACCTTAGAAAATCTGGTCCGGATGAATGCAAATGGAGTGATTAGTATTTGGTTTGATAATTTTTATCATTGTGATGAACACTAAGTGCATGGAAGGGTTCGTACTTTCATTCATGGCGAGAAGGAATAGAAAGCCATAAAGTTCGTTCGAGTTTGAAGGGATCAGTGGATGAGAAAACTTTATGCGGACCAAATGGGTTATTATAAAAAATACTTTAACCGCATTTAATCATGAGGATAGTTTATATCCTAGGTTATGCATATGCATATATCTCTTTTTAAGGATATCATCGGATTTGAATTGTAATTTTAAGTCGCGGAGCGGATCTGATCAGACGCGGCTTCGGCTTCTTTAAGGGCTCCCAGCCTAGCCCTTTTGATGTGACCATTTGTATTCACTAGACACCCTAAACTTTCCTTTCCTTTCCTTTCTAGTATGTATGTCCAGATCACGAACACTCTTCACTCTGCCGCCCCGGTCTTTTCTTAAACTCTTAACTTAAAAAAAACTAAAAATCCATTATTTGTAGTAGTAAGGGCGTGCATTTTACTAATGTGCCGTTCTGTTCTCTTTATCTAAAGAGGATTCGAGAGCAAGCTCGTTGCCTGTTAATGAAGAAAACCGGTGAGGTGCGGGTACAAGGAAAAACTCACTTGCCTCCCGACATGATTTTGCTATTGTTGTTTAATGTTGGTGACAAATTTCGTCAAGTTTCTAACGAGGAACCATTTTCACGTGTTAAAACTAAATCAGACTTAGGCGTTCAGAATTTTTACATAGCGTTGACAGTCCTTTTCTGAAAGGATGTATCTATGGGATGGTACGGTTCGAAAATCTCCAACACCTTCTATTGACAACATCCTAAATTTTATTTGCTGACAAATTGATTGCATATTTATGTTCAGGATACTTGATATAAGATCACGGATCAATTTCTGAGTTGATCTGATTTTTACATGAAAAGTTGTTTCCTTGTAACTCCCAATGTCATCCACTCTTGGGTGAGAGAAGGAAGGCCAAAGAAGAAGTGAAGAAAAAAAAACAAGATTTGGAGTTTGAAATGGATTTTTGAGGCGACCTGACTGGACGGGAGTGCTTTATTTTGAGGGTGTTGTTGGTCAAATGTTAGAAAATATAAAAAAACAACGGCGACGAAGACGACAGTCTCACCTTGTCTTTTTGTCTTTTCGTCGTGGGTGACTCGATTCCTAGCATACAAACAAATAAAACATCCCTTGGCTTCTCACGTTCTACTAAAAAGAACACAACAATAAAATCCCTAAAAATGCTTTTAATCGCACGTGCACTGCATTAGTTGTGGACGAACAACAGACTACTTTTTGTATCTGTCCTTACTTACACATACTACTGACTACCAGCCTCTTTTTCAGGGCAAAATTGTCACTACAACACACGGTAGATAGTAATCATGATTCATTGGTTTTAAACTGGATAATTGATAGGTACTTTCAGACTCAATGATAAGGTAGGACGTGAATGCACATGAATAGTCGTAGGCAGTCAAGAACTATGTTAAAGATAGTAAAATTACAAAACTTACTTACTTTCAATTTTTATTAGGTCGTTTGAATGTTAAGTTTTTAGTCGAAATGGTGGGGTTTATAGGTTTATTGCTTCTTTTTTTATTGTTAGACTATTGGATTACTTAAATATAAAATACAGTCGTGAGTGCATGTGCAATCACAAAAAATCGTATTTTATGGATTGAAAGGCAAATGATCTGATCAAATTCCAGTGCTCATCAATTAGTTTTTTAGAAAATGTTTATTACTGCGGCAGGATCGCTGAAATATCAAAGGTGTTTGTGCTAAACATTTCATTGCACATATGACAATTTCACCATTACATTGTATTGCTGCAAATCCACTTTTCGAAGCACCCGACTTCATTGTTTCGTCGTATGATGCTGACGCGACGGTTTGTCCGAATTGACTTTGACAGAACTAATTTGAATAGAATGAATCTGTATACTTAAGAGAGTACTAAATTGTGTGAACTTGGCAGTAAAGATGGGGAGATTCATTTGTAATGTTTTTATATTGATGAGAGAGAATTCTCACTCTCTCGAACCCTAAAGCTGGATTTCTTTGCTAATGTGTACCAAAAGACGTGTACTCAACTTTAGTAATTATTGTTATTTGATTTTTTACCGCAGTTTTATTACTCATTCATTATCTGCACACAAACACACATTATGGTGTGGTTTTGATATGACTCGCCGCCAAGGCATGCTCGCCCTCATGCAAGTTTGTTAGGAGTCATGAGCAATAAAATTGGAAGGCGACGGAGATTCACTCAAGTTTTCAGAATTAAAAAAATCATTTACTTGCCAGATTAGACTTGGGTTGAGTAAAAGTTTATAATGTCATGTCATTCGAGAGCGTGATTGACAAAGGGACAAAATGACTTTCCACGACCTAATCACTCCTCTTTCAACTCGCCGATTTGTCGAAATGAAGCCCTAACAAATTATTTCGCATAGGAATAAATTATAATATTGCTTCATTTTAATTAAAAATTACAATAAAATTATATTTCGTTCAAGGCATGACTTCAACTTTTCAAATTAATTCGATATACGTACATATTGTTGTACATGCATGGATTAAAGAGCGGATTAGTATAGTAATTTCCCTAATTTTCTTGCGAACCCTATGACCTTTTACACTTCACTCTGACGATGGAATCAATAATCCTGGGAAAACCATTAAAAACTGGATTTGGAGCTTCACTCGTGCCTTGCGGTAAAGCAAATTAAAGTGAAGAATAACAAACGAGATCAGGTTCGATTCTAACTTCAAGAGGCAATACGTAGTACGTACTAGACTACAATATACTATCCGGCATGGTATGAAAGTATATGACGAATTTTATTCAGGTATCTATCTTCAGGTACAATATTGTTGTAAATTCTTTCTTTTTCTCAGCATGTTAATTTCAATGAGTTCCAGAAAGAAAATGAACACGAGATTCTTGACGAATGAGCACAAAACTTGATAACATTGGAATTACGTAGACTGTCATGAGACTGGAGTTCACTGTACTCACTAGGGATGTGCGTCAGGAGTAACTCTCATTGGATTTGGTAACAAAGAGTGAAATGTCTGCAACATTAAAATTGACATACTATGCACAGCAGATATCCGAGGAGCTTTAACATTCCATCATCATTTTATATTGGTACACCCCCAGACACTCCCTCGTCAGAAATATTGTCAATATGTCAATGCTGATGAGTACATACGACCTGACTCAGAAATGACGCATTTCCTTTATCTTAGACATAATTTAGTTATGAATTATCTCAGGAACAAAGTAACATGACTTGCTAGCTATTTCACGGGATGTATGCTGCACTGTTATAAATTGTAGTCAGTTTGACCGACCTTTACCCTCGAATCTAATGTAGTACAAATCGAAGTCGTCCTGGATGATGCCAGTGTTGAAGTGACAGTTGACTTGGGTAGTTACCCCTATTTTAATCATCCAACTTTAAAATTTAACCCGGACTGGTTATATTTATTTTTACAGCCAGAGATTGACATCTCTTATTTTAAAGAATATCGATTTTAGTTTTTAAAAAGTTGTGGGAGCCAATCCGCCAATATGCAACCAAGTACACTTGTGATATTAGTTGTTTTTGGCATCGTCCTTTCTGTTACTGGACTAGCAGGAGGCGTTCTTTCGTATTTTAAAATGTAAGTGAGCAATTTGAGAACAACTTTTCAAATGCTCAGTGTCATATTTGGACATTCATTATATTCTTAAAAAAATTTCAGACCTCTGTACTATGTCCCAGTGGCACCGATTGCTACACTTCTCATTGTTTACATGCTTGCACCGCTTGTCTTCGTTTGCAGCCCGTCGCTGCAGCGTTATTTTATCTTCCTAGCAACAGGTAACGCTTTTGAAACTTAAATTAATACAGACGCCGGGAAAAATAAAGTGAGGATATTTTAAGGATTACCTATGCTGGTAAAAGCTGGGCAAGTCCCATTGGGAATTCTCTCCAATAGGAGTCGGAAGAATCACTTGTTGAATGTTTTCAATGTACAATTTTAACTCCTCTCTGATTGCCGTTCAACGTGTAGATAAACCAGTATTATTTTTAAAAACTCCAGATATTGAGCCCTTGAGATCAGAGCTTCCGGCAAAAAAAAAATATTTTTCCCAATTCTGGCAAAATGAGACTAATGCGTCGATTTTGATGAGGGGTCTGTTGATGTTATTCGTGTCATCCTATGCAGCTTTTTCTTGTGAAAAAATTTGTATTTTATAGCTTAAAAAGTGACGTCAATTTTAATACCTGCCAATCGAACTATATTTTTACTACTAGTTACATTACATTATGGTCTGAAAGTACAGTATAATGTTATTGGGCCTACCAAATCTGCGTTATCTTTTCAGAAAAAGTTGAACCGAATATGGATTATGACAACTTAGCGAGGACTGAGTTATCTGGTTGCAGGAATTTCTATTTACATCCAAGTACAGAAACAACAATTGGTGTTTGGTAATTGACTGTTTTATTTTCTTGTAAAATATTCATGTTTTGAGGTCTCGTCATTAATTTGCGAACTCAAATTTAGGCAAATTCTACCTCAAAAAGAAGCTACGAGAATGCAATCTTGTCTGGATCGTAGAGAGCCATTTAGTTGGGAAGACAGTTTACGGGATGCAGGAAAGCACGTCGTAATCTATTTTCATGGAAATACTGGAACGAGAGCCTTGGCTCATAGGATAGGATTATACAAAGTACTTCAAGAACAAGATTATCATGTGATTGCATTTGACTACAAAAGTTTTGGAGACTCAACCTATGTACCACCCTCTGAAGTTACTGTTGTATTTGATGGACTTCACGTTTATAACTGGGTTCGTGGAATAGTTGGAGAGGCGGGGATACCTCGAATTTTTATTTGGGGTCATTCACTCGGCACTGGGTGTGTTAAAATGAAACATTTTTGCTGCTAGGAATTCTTAAATTTAATTATGATGTACCATTTTGCATTTGCATGTACACAGGATATCGACACACGTGGTGGACAGAATTTGTAGAGTATCCGACGTACGCCCCGCAGGACTGATTCTGGAATCTCCATTCAATAATATTGGTGATGAAATGAGAAATCATAGACGTGCCAAAGTAAACGTTACAAATTTATCAATACTTCAATTTTTATATGATATTTTAATTAGATTCTTTTATGATATTTCCTAGATTTACAAATGGTGGCCATGCTTTAAAGCTGTTTTTGTAAATGCATTGCACAAGAACGACATTCAGTTCCGAACGGATGAACACATTGAATTTATTCCAATCAGACTTCTAATTCTTCATGCCTCAGACGACGAAACAATTCCTGTATTTCTCGGAGAAAAGGTGAACATATTTTCTGTGACTAACTGTATCCGACTAGTTTTTCAATATTTGATGGAATATCAAGAGTAATCACCCATATTTGTCCAAACAGCTCTACGAACACGCCTTAGAGCATCGACCATCCACATTCAAGCCAATTCGCTTCCACAAATTCGACGACGGATTTGGGCACAAAGGGATTTACAGATCTACGGAATTACCAAGAATAGTTCATGATTTCGTCAGTAATTCGGTCAACGACACTAGGTAGACCTTTGGCTTTGGCTCAGAAAATTCCTAATGCAAGTGATTTGGCGGCACCTTTATAAGCAGAGAAAGTTCGGAAGATCTCACATGAATATAAAGTTCGACTGTAAATTTGTTCTATTTTTTAATACTTATTTTATGTGAAATGCCTCAGACGAAATTCTGCATTTTTCGCTTCATTTTTAACTTTTTTGTGTGTGAATGTTAAAAGAATTCCCATTTGATTTTTAAACTGCCTTTGAATAATTTTGAATTTATGTAAATACGATGACATCCTTACCCTATGGACATTGTTTGCATGATCCAAAAGTGTGCATTCCTAATCTTTTGTTTGACTATTTTGTATTTGAGTATGATTTCTGATCAATAAAGTCCACAGTATGTAAATTAATGACTCTAATTTGTGATTAATTTGATTGGCAATTCCATCCATCCATTGTGTGTATACTGAACAGCTTAATTCAAAGAGATAATAATTCTAAAGCTTTCACAACCTTGGTTGTCCACCATTTAGGTCTCAGGCCACAACTCTGGTTTAGCGTTTACATTTGGTGTCTTCATTGTATTATAATAAGAACCTTACAACAATGCAAAACTTCATGAATAATTAAGCAAGTTAAAGTTAATCTTCTTGGCCTGGTCTGTAGAAACTTTTGTAAAGTAATACAGGAGATGAGACAGACACGACACAAGTCTAAGCTTCTCATTATTTTCGGGGTCTCTGAGATCTGGGTGGTAAATTCTTCAAAAGCCGTGAACCCGTGCTCTATCATTGTTTATTTCTTCTTAATTTGTGTATAATAACTTAATCCTATTCTACGTCCGTCCACTACACTGTACTACATTTTTAATCCAACTCAGTGAAAGCAAATGAATCTCAATCAAAATACTTTGAGCAAAAAACAACACAGGCCCGGACTGTTAATTTTACACAAAGATGAAGCCTTCTTTACTAAACTTAATTAGAATTGGACTAATTATAGTGGGGAAAGGATTAGGGTTGGCCGAATTCAGCGACAGCGCCAGAGCCACGGGGTTATCTTTGGTTTGAATTTACATGTGCGAACGTTGCGTTTGTAACTAGGAAGACATTGGGCAAGAAAACTCTATTAAATTGATCAAATGATTTACACCCTGATCTTGGTAATAAATCTTATGTGGCCGTCAAACTCTAACTCACACGGCCAACCCCATGTGTACCCAACACGACTGACTTCATAATAATACTTACTTTACTACACATAATAATGAACTCTGTATTTTTCTTAAACTTTGCTTTCAATTAATGGATGCGATCCAGTTTTTCCTTATGATCAAGAAAGTAGACGCGACGTGCTCGTAGATAGAGTCTCACCTTCCCAAGATAAGCTCCAGTCAATGCTACGACTGAATACTTAATCCAGTTCTATGTTCCAGGATTCTACAATTTTTCTGGAATCTTTGACAGTCCCTCTTGCTACTAGAGCTTTATTTGGTCTGAAAAGTACAAAAAATTATCCCATTATTAGTACTATTGTTTATTTAATTAACTATCTTAACGTTTACACAACATTTAATTGTTAATGTGTTGTCATTTTTGTGACAATTAATTCCAGTAACAAACGCTTGTTCTATTTTGTTGTAAATTCCTAACACATGCTAATATTTTATGTAATGAAAGCCATCCGTCTCTTGAGAAGATGACCCTCGTAAATCGTAAATGGAGTGAGGATGTTAGTAGCACTCATTGAATTCCAATCAGTTGATGTACTAGGCCCAGAACCTTTTGCAAACGCTTATGAACGTTCATATGTGGATTGGAATATGTAACAATAAAAGATTCTTTGCTTGCATGAAGCTGTTATAAAATAATCTGGTTTATACAGCTAAACTGAACTTGAGCAAAAATGTGTAAGGAAAAAAAATATATTCAGGCCTTCATTAGCATGATCTGCCGAGCTGAGTCCATTCTATCCAAATTCCAAGTTCCATTCCATCCAACTCTCCAACCCGCTGCCGTGCCCTCATGTTCGTTCAACACAGAAAACAGTAGATCTTTGTGAAAACATGCACTAAATTATATTGCTTTCATTCACTATTCAAAACATGACACGATTTGATGTTTGGATCAGAACATATATAACAAATACAATGCAATCTGCAAACTCGTCCATTTTTTTTATCTTCCCTCGCGGACCGACAAACAAATGCGACCACGGATTTCTAACTAGCTTAGCAGCAGGTTTTGCCGAAATGTAAACTACAAATTAGAATCTCACTTCCCTGTAAATTCTATCAGAGATTCAATTCTCGTAGGATCGTAGAATTACGATGAGGAAAAAATTAGAGCAACATGAATATTTAAGTATTGTAATGGTGGACTGAAGAATGAAGATGTGCTACAGATTGCGTAGGTTCGTGATCTAATTTCAAATGTGACTAAACTTCAAAAATATGAGTTTTCTTATACCAAGTTGAACTAAAACAATAAAGTCTTGATGTGTGTACGTACACCCTGAGAGAATCTTCGCTAAATATCGTGACTAAACAATAAACTCATTATAACCAAACTTATCATTAAATTCAATTGAAGTTCGTAACCTTAGTTAGATAAGCCATGCTAAATCGTTGTATTGATTATTTTTTTTCTCAGCATAATTTTAATATAATTATTATTGCGTGCATGGACAAGGGAGAAAATCAAGGTTAAGTACTGTTGTTGTTTACGACATTGGAGACGGGGACTCAAATAATTTTTATTAAAATGTGCATCATCTAAAAAGATTGAAAAATTTCAAAGAGAAGTTCAAAGTTTTATTCATAAATCTGTTGTGCAAAGCAGTTCAATGATTAAGTTGGTGAATCTGTATTGTATCTTAATTGTGAGTTCAACTTATTTAGTTCAGTCCTTAAGGAGTAGGCGGAACTTATGAATAAAGGGAGGATTGATTTCAAAAAATGATGAATGGGTATGATGAAAACTGGAATGTCAATTTCCTGTCCTAAAGGGTGTTCACCTGATTTTATTTGGGGTGATTTATTTCTCATGACTCCAAACTTGAGTGGTAAAATCGGTGTATTGTATGAACAACTGTTAAATAAATTCTTGGTCGTGTACTTTTAGAACTTCATTGCTTCATTCCAATCCCAATTTCTCCTTCCCAATTATTCTAAAGTTGGCGTGAAAAATTACGTTTATGTGGCAATTCTGGTAATCCAATGATATTTCATTGTCACTATTATATCTGTTTGCAACCTTAGCTCGCATTACTCAATCTAACCAACAAATATCAGGATTGAATTGTCCCTTGCACTGTGAGAAGTGCCGTATAGTCATTAATAAAACTTTCCCAAGTCCCCCCATTACATTACACTAGACTAGACTTCGGACTCTAAATGAACTTCCAAAACCAAAAGACTCAATAAATATATTGAAAGTAGAAGTTGATGATTCTTTAGTGAAGTCTACTCTGAGAGGATGAGGATGATGATGGTTGTATGTAAGTTTTTGAAACCACCACTACCTTTCCCTTTCTTTTTTTCAAAATAATTGTTTGTACACGAGAAGTTAACTATGTTGCCTTTGCATTATGAACGGGACAAATGGAGTCATTCGTCTTTTGAATGGTTGCATGAATAAATTGACGTGTCCTCTCAATTCTTCAAGCGAAAATTTTCACTCGACTGGTCTTGACAAAAATTTGAGATGAAAGTGAGTCCTAGTCCTACCCCAAGCGTGATCCCTTAAAAAAAAAGTTAGCCCAAACCATGCAGCAGCAGCAGCCAACAACCTGGTTGATTCAACTGAACTGCTTTAGTTTACGGCTGGTTGGAGAAACATGCAACAAATACATAATATTAAAATGCACAACAAGGTGAGGTGGGTAGTCTCCGCGTGTATGAAAAGGAGTTACTATAAAAAAAAAGATCCCATAAATCCGCGAGGTGTCAAACCGGAAAGTACAAACATTGAATAATGATCACACACAGAGAGTTACACTTCTTCTTCTTGTTCGAATTCAGAGTGTTTGTGTATTCTCATACTGGTACTATGGACTGGACTGGTCTGAATAGATGAATAGGCATACACCGAAATATCATTCTTATGTTATGGCCATATTACTAATTTCAACTGTAGATGTACACGAACATACAGAAAATTTTCAAACAGAACCATGGGATTCTATTCATTCCGGTAGGGTCGGGAGCCCATACTATCACCACTCTCGCTAATAGAGTCGATGGAGAAAGCTGGAAAAAGACCCGAGTTCTAATCGAAATTAATGTTTAACTTGGAATTTAATGTATTCTAATTCGAATGGATTCCAACATTAAAGTATTTTTACTAGAAGCTAGAGAATTTGTTCTTATTTCCATTTGGCCTAGGAAGCGACAAAAGCACTCAACATTTGTTCAAGCTTAAAATTATTAATAAATTAATTAACTTCTCAGTCAATTATAAAGTGAGTACATGAATTCTTCGATTTTACGAATCGACCGTAACACAAGTACAATACACGTCTTGAATGTGTAACAATGGGGTCTGGGTCGTGGGGCCTATGGCAGGACATAATAATTGTATGCATGCAACAATGAACATTTGAGAATTGAACTGCTCCCATTGCCAAAAGAATAGAGAATTGAACCCGTAACTTATCATCGTGATTCAATTCCATTCAACACTTGAATGTTCAATTGCTTGAGTCTGTCCATGCCACCCTGCATTAACTCACCCGTCGTCATTCTTTCACTTTCATTCGATTGGAAATTTATTGCACTACCACTCTTCCTCAAGTCAACACTTAACTTGCCCTGTCTACGGGGTCTTACCTGCCCTCAAGAGTCAAAATCTTGACTTATTAAATCATGAATAAATCGATTCAAACATTTTTTTTTATTCAACCTAAATAGTTTTATCAAGAGACTTGGGGGGAACATTTTTGTTTGCACTCTATACAGTAAATGCTTGCAAAAAATTCAACTTCGACGGACAATGTATCATTCTATCTTTACGGTATTTATTTTGTAACTTATTGGCGAACCTTACTTGAGAAATCTGAAGAATTTTTTGCTATTTTTGAGGGGAACATTTTTGTTTACACTCTATACAGTAAATGCTTGCAAAAATTCAACTTCGACCGACAATGTACCGTTCTATCTCTACGGGTCTATTTATTTTGTTACTATTGGCGAACCCAACTTGAAAAATCTAAAGAATCTCTTGCTATTTTGTACTACTTTGCCTAATACAACTGGCCAAGTATCAAAACGATATCTCGACTTTTCTCAAACTCTATGAACTAAACGGTGGGTATTTGCATACGAAGTGACATGACGACTGGATTTTAATAAAATCTAGAATGTACTTTCTCAAAAGGAGGGGAAATAATTTTTCACAATTTAAATGATAGCTTCTAATATGAACTACATAATATGAATGGTGAAACAAAACCTTATTTTGTGCCAAGGAGTCGAGAAGCACGTTTGGCTATTACATTGAATATCTACAGCAAACTTCCAATTAAGTAATTAGACTAGGTCGGTCAGCAAAATAATATTGATTAATTGTGTACTCAACTTTCTCATGCCCAAATCTGTATCAACTCATTTACAAAAAAATATATGCATGCTAACTAGATTTGTCTACAAAGCTACATAAATCTCTCACGGTTATTGTTTCTATAAGTAATACATATTACAATACAATTACGAACCCTCTAAATGGAGCTAACAGAAAGTTAGTCTGAGTATGAATATGTACGGTTTTCTACCTTACGTTGTTATTACTCTACTTACAATAGAGTGATAACAGCTTACAAAGATAAGCAGGTTAAGCTTGCCCGCCCGACCCAAAACAAAATCTGATTAAAAAAGTACGAT
>JAQGCB010001443.1:0-14473 GCA_034698835.1 Protaphorura tricampata
TAGTTTTCAAAATGGCGGATATTTTTTACATTTTTTTGGTTAGTACTGATGAAATCACTGATTAATTTTCAAAATGGCGGATATTTTTTACATTTTTTTTGGTTACTACTGGTGAAATCACTGATTAGTTTTCAAAATGGCGGATATTTTTTACATTTTTTTGGTTAGTACTGATGAAATCACTGATTAATTTTCAAAATGGTGGATATTTTTTACATTTTTTTTTGTTTCTGTACCAACACTCCTTCTAAACCCAATCACCTGAATAAATAAATAATAATTACTAAAAACGTAAAATGTATGGCTAATAGTTACTCGTATTAAATTTTAGACATAGCACTTGTGCTATGTAGGTTACAAACAGTCAATGCCAATATTAGCACAAACTGGCAGATATTGACATTACAACGTCAGCACAATGCTGCTCTGGACCACGTATGCACAGATAAGTAGCACAATGGCTAAAATCCACACTTTCTTTTTCAGATTGAACTCGCACTTCGACACGACTTTGTTTCCACAACACAATTATAAAACTTTAAAAATTTTATGTAATCTAGGTTACAACTAGTCAATGTCAATATTAGCACCAACTGGCTGATATTGACATTACAACCTAAGCCAAACCCTGATTGCAGCTCTGGACCACGTATGCACAGATAAGTAGTGCAATGGTTAGGTCAAATTCTTTTTCAGATTCAACTCGCTCTTCCATACGTTCGTTTCCACAGCACAATTAAAAAACTTTGAAAAATTAAATTAAATGTCAGTGCTACAATAATTATTAGTTCGCTTATAAGTTCTATAAGCTAAGGTCGTGAGACTGCTACTAAATTCGCTTCACCAGTGAAAATAAGTTCGTTCTACCTTAAACCTACGTCAACCTCAGCTAACACGAATCAGTTCGCATCAGATAAATGCGATGACACATTGTCAAAGCCGCTATCCCACCGTTACAGGAGTGCGGCAGGTGGAACCGGTGATGCGACTGGCAGTAATGCTAACACGAATGAAAACACGGCGCAAGGTGCATCAATAAATATACATCACAGTTCTGGAACCCCACCCCAGCAAAGCTCTGAGTTGCAGCAATGCTCGATAACAACTACGCCTCCCCCGAAGTCGCCTAGACAATTCCGGCCATGCTTCTTGGTTATAAATGAGGTGAAGATTGGACTCGTTACAAATGATGGAACATATTATATGGAATTAATGAAGTTATGCAATACGTTCACAACAAACTACTCATGGGATCTTGAGGGAGTATTCGTTGCATTCATTAATGCCGTTACGACGGAATTGATTCTAGTGAGGGATTTGAAAGGTCAGGTTCTTTCACCCTTACAGTCAACGGATGCACGCAGAACTAAGGAGCAAGCTATAAGAGACCAGATCGATAATTTCGAGGCTCAGGTTATACGCAGGATAATTATTTCGTTTTATAAGAAGAACATGGCTCCTACATTGGAGCATGTATACAAGGAATACTTAGGAACGAAGAATGGCACAACGGATTCAAGCGGTAAACCGTTCTGCTGCGGTAGGAAGACGTTCAGAAGAATTTTACGTTCCTTGAACTTCAGATACAAATTTATAAATAACCGTGCCGTACTTGTCCAAAGACCTGACGTCGTAGCGAGGCGGGGGCATTACTTACGAACTCTCCGAGGAAATGCTAACAAAGGTGAAGCGGCTCTAAAAGTAGTACATCTTGACGAAACCTGGGTTGACACGTGCGGTCGGACTGGGAAAGGTTGGATGCCACACCAACTTGATTCCTTTAGGGAAGCTGCTGAATACGCTTTCCCCGATCAGAAGACTCCGTCATGCCCTAGAATAGTTGTTCTGTCCGCAGGTATGACATTAGCCATATAACTGAAACACATATTTAGTATGTATACTATCATAATAAAAATTTTAGCCGATGCTAATGGAATCATCCCAAACGCGAGTCTGGTATATGCCATCTCGCCATCATCAGCCACGCTAGATTATCACAAGAATGTCGACTACGATATATTCCTGCAGTGGGTGACGAATCTGTTCCAGATTCTTAGCGGGAGGAATGAGAGGCACATTGTAGTTATGGTATGTTGTCAGCATTGTACAATCCTAACATTTAAGCGTTGGGCAGCTTACTCATTTCAATGTTTTCTTAGGACAACGCTCCGTATCATTCAAATAGGTGAGTTGGGTCTGTTTATTGATAACAGCAAAAGCTGATATTCTTGACCATAATAAAAGCAATTAACTAACTAACTAAATCATAGTGACGCACCGCTTCTAAGCTCCAGAAAACAGGTTCTTTACGACTGGTTACAGACACAATTGAATGACATACCTGAAGGATTACGAGCATTCAAAGATATGAGAGTTTACGAATTGAAAGATTTGACCAAACGATTAAAGAAGAAGAATAGCTACTATAAGATAGACAAATTAGCACTGCAGTATAATCAGACTGTGTTGAGACTACCACCGTACAACTGCGACCTAAACCCGATTGAATTTGCTTGGAAAGACTTGAAGCAGGAAGTTAAGAAATGGAATGCTAACTTACCTACGACTAAGCTGGTTGAATTGGTGAAAGAAGTCCTGGAAGCTTACCCACCTGAAACCTATAAAGCGCACGTTCACCATGTCATGGTAACGTAAGTATCGATGATATACATTGAGTTCTTTCATTTTACTTTCGTATTGAAGTAAAGCAAATAATGTCGCTGTATTGCAGTGTCAGCAATAAATACTGGGAGGACGACGGCTGGACGGATTTCATTCCAAGGGATATTGCGCCTATAATCGTAATAAATTTGTGTAAAATAGTTATTAGTCATACGATGCAATATGTCTTTCGGTAATGCAGATATCCCAAGGCACGGACACGGACTCGGACGAGGAATGTTTTGAGGAAGGAGAAGAAGTACCAATACCAACACTAACTCCAGTACAGGAATTGTATGATTCCGAAAATGTAGAAATTGAAAATGATTACTCTCTCCCCGTACTTTACTTTGCAACTCCAGAAATTGTAATGGCACAGGCAATTGGGGAGGCTGAGCGTGCATTTCAACTTACCTATGATCTATTTCATGATCAACGAGATGAATTGGAGACCCGACCAAAGCCAAAATCAGCGAGAGTCTTATTCCCAAACCGGAAGTCCGCATTGGCACCGGGGGCTAATAATTAGATTCTAGAGAATAAATCTTGTCTATATTTGTTAATGTTTATAAACGTTGCAAATATTCCTTAGTATTGGATGTATCATTAGTTATGTAATATTGATCATATGAATTCACGTTCTATATATAAGAGATTCATTTCTCAATAAAATCGGACTAAATCCGGCGTCGGATAACGTCTCCCAAATTATCATTTCTAGTCAGCATTCATTTGTAGTAATGAAATCATAAAATTACCCTGCCCGGGGAACCTTGAGACTTTCAGATTTTATACCCAACTGTTAGAGCGCCCTTTTTGAATTCTTCAAAACATAAACAAACAGAGCAGAGATGGCAGTTTGTAAATTGTTTAGAAAATGTTTGGAATGTTTGTGGGGAAATTGCCGCTATTTCTTCTTGGGCAATAAGAGTAAGTGCCGGCCCTATAGCTACGTCTCCAGGACCTGGTCTATGGTGGCCTTACCGGATGTTTCGGACTGCCCTGACCTCATCTCGAAGGACACTGAGGCCAGGACTGAGGGAGGAATCGGGGTCTGGATTCCAATCCTTTTCATGATAGTTGGGGGTAAGTACATACATTTTTTAATATTAGTATTATTTAACCAAAATACTGACTTAAGTGAGTGCAAATAGTCAGACTGAGATGTAGTATAATTCATTGAATTGCATTACAATGCATGCAATTCTTTTATTTTCCAGGGTTCATTGCATTGAGCATCGTGGGGATTTGTTGCTGGCGACGACGAATTAAACGGAGGCTCCAAAATTGTTGTGCGCCAAAGATGGATACCGTTCCACACGGAATCCACTACGACGCGATGGAGGAAACTGTTCGCTTGACGAATCCGTGATTTTTTTTATTTGTATTTTTTTGCCATTTTTTGCCAATTTTTTTGTCATTTTTATGATTTTTTCATTAATTTTTTAAATTATTAAATTTTTCCAATTTTTTTTAATTTTTTCCAATTTTTATGAAAAAGAAATAAAATTTTACTATTATGTATTTTCTTAGTAATTATTATTTATTTATTCAGATAATTCGGTTCAGGAAAAGTTGGTATGGAAACCAAAAAAAAATGTAGAAAATATCCGCCATTTTGAAAATTAATCAGTGATTTCATCAGTACTATAACATAATTAAATTATCCAGTCCGTAGTTTAGTAATTGAATTAGTTGACTTGGAGTAGTGAGCAGACGGACAGACAGACGGACAGACGCACGGATGGTCTGCACGGGCTTCCGTACTCGATTGCAGCCATGTTTATGCGTCACTTTACTCGAGTTGTTTTCTTGAAGTGAGAGAGCCAGCCACAATACATCCACAGAAAATCGCAAAAGTTTGCAAATGCCTGCATATTGTAATCCGCCTAACTTTTGTTTGTCAGTACACCTTCCGATTTAAGTTAACGCATGAATACGATTTCTAGAGACAAAATGTTCAGGCAGTCATTGTCGCTTCCCTATGCGGAAAAATTCGCGAAGTCAAATTTGAACACCCTGCCAGAGTGGAGAAAATGGAAAAGCAAAGAATGGGTTTGACAAATTGTTATGGTTTGCCATGTGACATTTGACAATCAGGGTATTTCAGAAAATCCACAAGATTGTAGTACTGAATCGTAGACATCTATGTATGCAAGTATGTCACTCGCTCCAAATTGGTTCTGTAGTTCCAAAAGACTGTTTTGGTACTCGTAGTTCGTATTGGTGATTGGATTTGTAGATCATTCTTTTTAAGTTTTCTCCGATGGTTCTCAAAGTTTGTTTCAGTCCACGGTTGTCGTATTCGGATAGTTTCAATCTTTCAATCCTTGTTTGTATTCTGTTACAGTAGTGCACTTGGAGAATTCGTCTAGTGTATCATGGATTTTAACTCTAAAAGACCTACTCAAATCAGACACACATATTCCATCACAGAGTGGAAATCGTGGTGCAGTGCAGTCATGAAAATATGTGTTGCGGATTTTGACTGCACTGTTACCGCTATTAATTTCAATGCCTTAATATTCACCTTAAAATATATGCATATTCGCTAAACTTTTCGTTAACATTTTTTTTGTATTCGTGTGATAAAATAAGAACTGACTGAATTAACCATATCCAAATCTCTGACCTTGAGGCATAAGTTATACCACAATAACCTTGACCCAATACAAAGATTATGTAGAGTACGCCGAGACTTGGGATTGCCATAAGAAACTTCTGCTCCCCGAAATTAGAATCTAAAATTGTATGAACTTTTCTAATGAATGCTAATTAGTCACTTGGCTTTGTTTACCAAATCCTTTCACAATAAGAAAAGTCAGACTCAGACATGATAAAGTCACATAGGAATAGAATCCCAAACTCAATTCAAACTGCGCACATATAAAATACACAAAACTGGCTGGTTTGATATACATACACCAGTGACGTATGTTTAAATACTGTAACGAAGTACACATAATTACACATTCAAGATATTGCCTTGGCTGCGGCCATAGTCCTCTCATCTCATTAAACCCAACCATTCTGTTTTGTTTTTCGTTGTTGTTTTTGGCTTTATCCACTGGGAGAAAGTTGATGACGATTGGTTTTGCTTATTACACTACAGCAAGTAGATGTATCTGTATGTTAGAGTGTTGGGTTGCTTTCTGATTTGGTTGGTGCGTGGGTTTGCCTTTATGGTCTGCGCCAAATGCCTTTGACTTGGAAATATTTTATGGGCCACAACATATAAAACGTGGTACTTCGTTTGTAAACTAAATAAAGCAGAGTTAAGGGGAGACTTTCTTATTTTCTTTCGTAAACATATCCATGCATTTTGCATTCATGTTAGTCTGAGTAATCTAGTTGTGTGTATGTGATGTGATTTGGTGTGAAGGGAAGCGAGAAGAAGATGAATCGGGAGTTGACTAAAAGCCATGCCAAACCATTCGTCTGGTGAAAGTTGAAGAAGGAAAGGGGAAATGAAGAGTCCCTTCCTCTCTACTCCTCTGGCTTTTCCTTGTATCTATTGTCATGTGGTGGGTTTTAGATTGATTTTTTTTCCTATGAAAAAAATTTCGAGTTCATTTCATTCTCTGCACGCTTAAAATATACTGATACGTCCAACGTAACTTGAAGTCAACTGAAGAAAGCTAATCAGTCCTTCGTGTGACTTTTTTAAGGGATAACCCCGTCTTTCAATATTCTTATCCGGTCTCACCAAGCACTCCGTCCGGGCTCATCAAGCCCAAGAGACGGGAGACGAGAGGGTGCGGTGGTGCGTGTCATGAATTAAAATAGAATTTTTATAGGTTGTGATTCACAACAGAGATTTATGTTGATTATCCCGTAAGGAATTGCTCCAAAAGCTGGAGGAATTGATTCACAATCAAAATTGCAAATAAGATTTCTTAATTTAGTCCCCACGTCAGTTCATTGTTGTAGCACTTTGTACGATGAGACCTTGACATGTTGAGTGTCTCCCTTGTGAGTTTGGTTTGTGATTGAATTAGTCTACTTCCGTTCTAAAAGCAGGTCATGTCAGAAATGAATAGACAGATCTTTCAAACTCAAACACTAGCTTGTCTTTACTACAAATAGTTTTGTTCCAAACAACATTTAGCACACCGGGCAGGTACAACGTATTTTTTAAAAATAGTTTAAGTACATAATTGCACAATTAGTATCTAGAATAATTCTAGTCAATCAGATTTCGTAACTATCAACACAACTACATGTATGAATTACGAACTGTGGAACTCTGAACTTAATATTTAACGAAACGTATACACTGAAGGGATTTAGCTCTATAACAAAAGCATGGAAATACTAGGAACTAGGAAATACGTACTGTAATTCGAATAAACACAACATATAAAAATATTTTGGGGTCTGATGATATTAGAATTTAGGCTTCACATAGTTATAGCTGTTTGCTTTCAATCAGCAGTATTCTTATAAATATTTTACGAAATGGTTAGTTGAAATATTCTGAAGAGAAGTTGTTAAATCTTTAAAAACACTAAACAAATTTCAATTAAAAATTCCATGCTATTATCCTAAATAATTACCTAATTAATCAAATAGACACATGTCTCATCATGCACAATGATTTTTTACACTAATTTTTCTGACAGTCACAATCAAAATACGTCTCAAAAATAATTGACGGGCTGACTATTTGTAATCCATAGATATGATTATTTTCCCCTGCAATGATGTTATCATATATATTACACTAGTACCCGACGACATAAAAGGTCAAGGGTCGTAGACTACTGTCTAAGTGCTCGTGGGAAATTGATTGAAAATAATTTGCCAGCTGTCAGAGTCAGAGTGCATGGGATCCGAATGTTGTGTAGGCGTGTAATATATCAAAATATAAGCATAATTAAATTGATTAGTTGTGCACTTCAAACTGCATTTATTCTTTGTTCTATCACTTTCAAAGCTCTCATCACATCTAATCAGCACTTCTATCCGAAGCTTAATATTAATCTCGTTTGATGGTATCAGATTCTAATGAAAGAATAATTCTTTGAAAATATATTTTACAATAAGCCGAGCCACAAGCGCAGATCACTGCACTACACTACACAGAGTCCCAGTGTCAGAGATTAGTTTGCCCATTCAAATTCTTTATGGAGAATAAAACTTCCTTGAAGCGATACTTTTAAAAACAGGACTCCTTTGAACTCCAGAATGGATAAATTCAATCAAGGAAATTAGATTTCCTCATATTACTAAAATACGTTTATGAATAATACAATTTTCACGTTACGGACATCCATATATACATTATACAATTGTGTGGAATACTATGAGAATTCACGATTGAAAAGGGTAATTGGTTATGCACCCCCTTGTGCACAACGGCGAACAGTAAAACTCCCACTGGAGAAAGTTCACGACACTCATCACATGAATTACCACAGAAAACATTACTTTCTATATTATTTTCGTGTACGTATACTATTCAAATATTTTTAAAGGATTTGCTCAGGTTCTGCCTAGCTCTATTTATCGCACCACCCTCATCTTCATACACAAGAAATGCGCCAAGTGAAGACAAAATTACCACAATTCTGAAATCAGGACAAATCGACTCCTAACAATTTGCAATAAAAATATCTACCTACGACTTGTTAGTAAATACTTCTCATTCACATTCATACAAAATATAGAATTCCATAAAGTGGTTTCATGAGAACATTTCCTTTTTAGGACTTATTTCTTTTTTGGTCTTCGAATAACATTCGGTGAGGATAGCAGAGCGATTATATCTTTACAGTCTAATCTAAACTATACGAACCGAAATCTGAGGACTTAATTTGGTCTCGGAGAGTCTTACCATTACTTCTCAGGATCAAAAGAACCCTATGATGGTTCTACGTAGAAAGTCCAATCCAGGATACTAGGAATGCTAAACTGTACAAACATTACATTGTTGCAGACAACTCTTAAAATCAGGCAAGTTGTCTTGTTAAGGGTTACAGGCAACAAACCTAATGAATAAAATTATCTTCTGATTACTGACACTGGCACATTTAAGAAGGCTGGAAGAGCACATTGGAATGTTTTTCTTTTAAATCGCAATATTTTACATTTCTCTAGAGAGATCGTACGTGCTTCGCGCCGAGACACATGATGATACCTCTCGGCTTTATATTTACATTTAACTGACCTTTACGCTGGGGACACTAATACAAACAATTTCCAATCAACTAATCTGAATACATTTTCCAACTCACCAGACTATTCTCAGTCAAAACAACTACCTATATGGCTTCTTATGGGAATTTATTTGTTGCCTGAGACAAACACAAACATACATATAGAAAATGGGACACTTGAGATCTATTTTTCCATCGGAGCTGAGGAAAATGCCATAAAAGTAAAAGTAACAGAGATTGCATGGAACTGCATCTCGAAGCGAGAACCAGAACTGTGGAACTAGAACTCACTCACATCTTCAGAATTTCTATTAGCCCACTTCCAATTTAATCGAAACGGAATGTGGGTTTGATTTGATTTGGGTTTTGGGTCGATTCATCCATCGATTTACCCTCCAAGTGGTTTTTCTACTATAGATTCGTATGCACTACTCTATTTTAGTTCTTCACTATTGCAATGATCTTGAAGATTGGCTAGAGTAATCGGATTATGGATAAAACTCGTCATCATCGTAAGGTCCTCGACAAAGACCTGATGTTGAGCCAAAGAGTCTTCATTCACAGCCATTGCTGCCGTTGTGGCTGTCATCACTGGATTTTGGGAATTTGGAATTGTAGTATTTTCCATTAATTGGAGCGGGAGCACTGTGGAGCGCGGTGGTAATTGGTTTCGAAGCATCCCACCAACTCCACCATTAGAACCAGTCGTAGTGAGGTTAATTGACATGATATTACGTTGTTGAGTCGAAATGGCTGATTGTTGCGGAGATTCCCATACCCTTTCATTACACCGCCTTTTGACTGCCCCAGAATTTGTTACTGTTGAACCCCTGTAAAGGGCAAGCGCACCATTGCGCGCATTGGCGCTTGATTTTCTATTTCCATACGCTGCGCTTCCGGCTCCGTAGACATGGGCTGAATTACTCATACTCACACATCCACAGCCAAACATGTTCCGTCCTCGTTGTCGCTCAGCTCCTCTATTCCGTTCGCAACAAAACAGATTGTTATTGAAGTGCTGAAAATGAAAAAATAGGTTTTTATCGAATGCTTTTCGGGAAGGAAATGGACCGATCACCCCACGAAATATGGCATACTGTAAATACAGCTGGTGTTATTTAGGTACGATTTACTGCATTTCTGAAATTCTGGCATGGATTTGAAATTTTGAGGGATTAATCAGTGCAGTCCATGGCGAATATTATGCAAAGCTCCAAATTCTAAAATTAATATTGTTGCTGATTTATACAAATATTGTATTTCGCATACCTTCAAATTAGGATTTTTAGCTAATGTCGAATAATCTTTGACTTGCGGATTCACACGGATTCTTTTTATGACGCTCGAATTAAATCTGCACTAAACTTTCTCGCAATTGGTTCAAGGTGGATAAATTTTGTCGGCAGAGTGATAATCCACCCCCACAAATGATTTGATTGGAAAAGACACGAGACGCTTTCACAAAGGTGAACAGAATGCAATCCAATACCACGGATTCAAACAGTAGTAAACTATTTCAAGAAAACCTCAGCAAAGAGCAACCAGTCAACTAGGGAATGCCAAGAATTTCAGGATATCCTTCATTCTCGTTGTAAATCCTTTATCCGATTCTGGATTACACTCATGAATGCTTTTGGAGAGCATTGGTTTTGGTGGTGAGAATTCCTGATTTCTAAACCTAGGTCTGTACTTTCGACCGTCCTTTCGATAACAAGAGAACATTTTTGACCGGTTTTGATACTAAGACTGTGGGACCAAAGCTGTGTTAAAAATTCAAAACTAACACTGAATTATCTTTAACCAGATTCTGTTATTCCCTTGTAAAACCTGCTGACAAAGAAGAAATGGTCACACGGAGATGCGAAACCCACAAAACAGACTGTGGTTTCCCTGTACATGGAGAAAATTTCAGCAATGGATATAGTGCCTTGGGCGGGCAGTGGGACTCAAACAAAATGTAATTATGCAAATGAATAGCTTTCTCTTTGCGAATCGTGTGGTTAAGTGAGTTGGGGTGTCTATGGATTCCAATGCACTATTTACTATTGTGACGACTATCCACATGTAAGTTCACACGAAACACTCTTTAAGAGAACCACTTTTCTAGCAGTAGTAAACTCACGACAAACAATTAGGGTAATCGAGGACGCAGTGTCTTTTGTCTAAAATTCTCCCCAACCCAGTGCTAGTGGGGTCTCATGTGCTCATTTCAATTCACTCGCTCTGCCTAGCCTAGGCTCATATAAATCTAAAAACTTTTGTTCTGATGAAATTTTAGATTTCGTGTTTAAAAGTTACTGTCGCGTCGTGGAGTACATGGTCCAGATTAGATAGTACTGGCTAGATTCCTGCAATGCCAGGACTTGACAGAAACGACAATTTCTTTTTACCTACCAACATTTGCTCATTTCTCAGCACAATTTATGAAACACTCTAAACATGACACATGGAAACAATGCACACGTGGGCAGTACTTTCTCATATAATGCAATGTTTTCAGAATGCTATGAAATGGAAATCGAATCAAATTACACTCAACTCGTATTGGCATTTCCACGAATGGCCTGGCTTCTTTTGCTCTCATTAGGTCGTAATATCGTAGTGCGACTCGATAGGCTTAGCAATGAGAAAATCGCAAATTCTACAGTATTTTACTATGAACTATTTTCAATACTGTTGTATTGAGATCATCTGTCATATCATTCATAGTATTACTGCCTAGCCGTCATGGTTGTCAAAATATTCGGTAGCGATCATCATATTCAGAATCGTATTAACTTTATTGCTAGTCTGTTTCTTGGATTGTTTATACTGCGACTTTCACCATATATATCACCGTTCTCATGAATGCATCTTATGTCACAGATCAAGTTCAATCAAAGGAATCGTACTTAATACTAATATGAACTATAAAGGCAAATACTGATACAACTAAGACTTTAAAGTTCAATTCATTTTGCTACGAGCAGAAGTGCAGTCGGTTTCTTCAATTCTATCATTGAAAGCAATATACGATTTTCCTTAGTTTCTTTGTCTGTCTTGTCTGTCAAAATAACCTCAAGGTACCACTGCACATTTTGGACTCTGTTGAGTATTGGCATTTTATTAAACTCTCATCGTGCCAAGTATTTGTGTATTGACTAGTCAGAACTGGCAGTTTGAAGATGTAAAGGAATTGTGCGAGAAATTAGATATTTGTATTTCCAGCACAATTGGATTTTTTGGAATTTATATTTATATTGGTATTTGGTTCACATTTTATAATGTTAATATAGTATTAGATTTCTCTGTGACTCGTGTTGGTTGACAAAATATCCTTGAGGCACTACCCTAATAGGGATCCTGTTGAGTACAAAGACTTTCACTAAACTTTCACCATGCTTTCACTTGTCTTTCATTTCACAGAAGAAGTTAGTTGGAAGATCTTAAGGAATCGTACTTGTAATATATACTGTAGTTTGTTCTTGGCGTTCCCTGTAAACCATGGAAGACAAGGACAAGGGGTAAATCGTTAGCTTAGCTCCTTAAACCCTTCGTGTTGTGTTTTTTCTCTAAGTTTTTTTTTCGCTCCGGGGAAAGTACCGAGTTACATGACTTAGTTTTGTCTTTCTTTTCTGTACACATATACTCACTGAAGACTTACCTTACGAAAAGTGCCGCTAAGACAGTAGAGAGTGATTGGGTTGATACAGCTGTTAATAAATCCCAAACAAAAGCCTAAAATCCGAATCACGTTCCAGAAGGCGTTAAAGTTTTCTTCTGAGTTTGGATCGAAGTAAAACCAAAGAAGGAATACGTGAGAAGGGAAAAAACAAATGGCAAAAATAACGACAAATGAGAGGACCATTTTTGCGACCTATAAAAGAGGGAAATAGAAGTACACATCAGATCAGTCACTGTGAATTATGTTGAACAAAGAATGTACAGAAATAACTTTTATTTTGTACAGTCCGACAAACTAAAAATAAACTCGGAGTTTCGTCAAAATCGTATCGAAGTTATTATCTCGATTCTTGACAAGTGCAAGTACGGATCAATATTATTGTTAGTTTAAATTGCTAGGTCATGTCTTCCATTTGTCTCCAATGTTAGGACATCGTAGAAAAATTTGCCCAAGGCAACATGGAACAGAAATGTGGTCGTGCGTCCTAATCAAGTAATAATATCATGACTGTCTGAGATTAAGGCTAAAGTTACGGGGTTATCTACCGAAAATCTTTTGTACTATTTACGGAGGGGAGCGATAAAATTATCAAGTTTAATCCTTTACTAATTAGTGAGACGTTGAAACCTGCATAAATGGAGGTGCGGTGACCAAAGTTTGAGTAAAATATAAAAAGTAAAATTATTGCCTAAAATGTAGACTTTAACATATTATAAAAGAACAACCCACTTTAGAAAAAAAATTAGTGAGATATGACTAATAGTGGAAGTCATTTTTAAGTAGTCTGACAGTTCTGAAGGCATACATTAATTTGAAGCTGGATTGACTCATCCTACTAATTAGACATGTCCAAGATAATTTTTTGACATTCTACGATGAAACTTTTGACATGAAAAAAGGCGTATACCATAAGGTCCTTAAGCTACCTCGTAAATGTTTCCAAAACTTTTGCTCTCTCACCTTCTTCCTGGCTTGAATTTGCTTCGTTTGCCCTTGTGCAGCCTCACCAGGCATGTTCTTCGTCGACAGAATCAAATGCTGAGCCATAATGATGTAGAAAAATGCGATGAATGATAGAGGCACCACATAGTAGACGAGAAACTTGAACATTACCATCACCTGTGATATTTCCAAGAAAATGAAACACTCTGTAGTACGTATAGTAGTATGCAGAAAAGGTTACAAGACACTCATTCTTTATGGAAATTGTATTTGTTCCTGTCGGGGATTCTAATTTAAGGATTATAATTCATCTCCTTTCCTTTCCTTTGAAAATTAGGAAACATTCGTGAGTACGACAAGAACTTCCAGATTTCTCCAGAATGTTTACATTCTACATCAGGATATTAGGGGAAAATCCAATTTGAATATATTTATGAAGTTCTTAATTTATTATTTCTATTCCCTAACGTTAAATACATTATTTTATGCTGTGTTTGGTTGGATTTACAGGATTTCTACTCACTCATTCGTAAATGTTATTGCTTTGAAGAATTCTCTTATTACTTCTTTACTCCTTTCCTTATGGGGCAATTAATGACGACGAATTAGAAAGGCTTTCTTAAATGTCAATCTTTATAAATGGCAAACCTTCTTAAACACAAACGAAATATTCTTAACTTCACCAATACTACCTTACCAGAAATTCTCTTTCTTAGTTCAGTGCTTGTACGTATACTTTCGCCAGACAGTCATAATAATAAATAATAGCTAAACGGTAGTGCTGAAAGTTTTCGATGGCAGTAATTACGGACATTCAATAATGAAGGTAGAATTTAATCAAGGGTAATCTTTTGAACTTTGTCCTAATTGACCATGCTCTCATTGTTGCTGGGTACTACGCAACACTCCATTTCTTGGGATTGGCTGAGTGAATTACTTATAATTTAAAAAGAAAACCGTTACAGAAATATTCCGATGTTCTAAAAACTGCTGATGTTCCTAACGAACAAAATACTCAATTCTATTCAACATCCGTAATATACAATTT
>JAQGCB010001444.1:0-14473 GCA_034698835.1 Protaphorura tricampata
GGTCAAGGTCAACTCCTACACTCCGAAGGTTATTGATACGAGTCTCTGTGGATGTGAGCCATCTGTTGACTTGGTCGCGAAGCTTCTCGTAAGCATTCATCTGTTCAAGTCGTCCTTGGATTAGTCTCTGCTTTTCCTTCAGAGTGGCATTCAATTCTTCCCATTGGTTCTCCAACGACTATACACATTTCAAAATATATATATTTAAAAAAAACATTTCGAAAAAAAAATTTAAAAAAAGCTTTAAAAAAAACTTGTAAAAAATTATTTGTTATTTGTTACCTTAATTCTGTCCTTGACAGGGGCAGTGTCAGTGACGTCACTGCGTGACACAAGAGCCTTCCCTGCTCCAATGACTCCCTCGAAATCTCGTCTCTTCTCATCCTTACGACGCATGAGGTGATCAAGCACGGCAGAGGCATTGTCCCCCACAAGTTTCGTGTCAATTATTTCAAACATGTCAGTGAACCTATCAAATCATGAGTAAATTTACCATGTGACTTTGACTTGCACAATAAACAACAAAGACTTACCATTGGTCGAAATGATTGGCATTGAGATTGAAACTGTCCAATTGAGTGGAGACTTGATTGAGATGCACAGTCCTATCCACCAATTTTTTAACCAGATTTTCATAGCGAGCTAAAACGTCTTTCAATTTAGCTTCGACACTCTTAGACAACGCCCTCTCTCCACCACTACGGAGTAATTCATCCGCAGCACTTGCCATATTTTGAATGCTTGGACGTTTTGAGTCTACATCTGCTTGGAGAATTCGTACCTCACGGATTTGCTCGTCCAATCGTTCTCGAATCAAACTTGCAGGTTTTGAAATTAGTCTGAATTGATTCTCTGCTTGACTTATCCAATTAGCAACCCCATCAACAGCATCTTGAATCTCTTGACTTTGGGCCAAGGCAGAGTCCAAGTCTTTGATTTTCCCATTCATGGCATCCACCAATTCTTCGTACCTCTCTTCAAGTCCACTCGCAGCTCCTTTGATCTCAGCTCTCTCTGACGGGGACAATTCTTCCATAATGTTCAACAAATTGTTCGTCGCCTGAAATCTATAACAACAATACATTATATACTAAAAGATCTACGCCAAAAATATGTGAGTGTTAACCTGGCGAACAGCATGGATGAGTCTTCCTCCGGCCAATACTTCATTCTGAAGAGCTTTCGCTACAAAATTCGAAACGATAAGTTAAAATTTGCATAGGAATTTAATTAAAAATTGAATTAAATTAAATGGAAATGAACCTCTGTTCAATTGTTCCTCAATTAATCTGGGTTCACCAGCAACAGCAACTGGTTCAGAGAGAACTTTTTGTACTCTGGGTGTGATCTCTTTGAGCCATGCAATTGCTTTGTCCAAAGCTTCTTGAAATTCCTTCTGTCGACTTCCCAATTGAGAGAGTTTGTCCATGAGTCTGTTCGCACGTCCCAGGAGATCCTACAAAAAAAATTTAGCCCCCTTATTTTAGGATTAAAGAAAAAAATATTGTATGATATTTACCTGGTAAGTGGTAGTCATGTTCATGTCCTGGACTTCTCGTCTCACCAAAGATTCTCTTCCACCTAAAACTGGCAATCTTTGTGGTAAGTTGGTTCGATACACTGCAAAAAGAAAGTGCATTTTACGTTCATATTTGGATCATTATTTTCGGAAAAAATGCTCAATTAATGCTAAACATCAATCACCGGATAGCGAAAATATGCTCCACTAATAAGGAGCATTTATCTAAATGCTCTTAATATGCGGATAGTTGAAAAAGCATTTTATTATATGAGCCGTAAATGCACAAGTTAGATTTATTAAGTCGGGGCATTTTCGGAACATTTTTAGCGTGGAAAAATATGTTCCAAAAGGACTAGCCCGCCATTATTAGAGTCCAACATCCCATGCATATGCTCTCGGTAAAAAATAAACAGTCTGTCGCGAGTAACGATCGAGAAGAGGTCTGTCTGTCTCTATATTCATTTTGAATCTAAAAAATCCAGTTCCAAAACTAATTAGTGTAAAATCAAAAATATCACAATCAGCACAACCAGTTTTCAGTGCCATGTCATCTATCAAAATACGGATTCAAGAAATCATATCAAGGTCACGTGAGCTGTAACAATCAACCGCAACACAAGAGAAGATCCAAATTAAAAACTGAACATCAAAAAGACTGTAAGATGGGAATCGTTGTAGTGTTTAGTTAATACAAAATTAATTTTATCGATTTAATGGATACACTATTTAAATGTGCCTTATGCTTGTATGTGTCACGTCATCAAAGCCGCTTACTTCTTCACCTCGGTAAAACACACAATTCCGACCCGAACTTATTAACCGAATGTAAAATTTGCAAAAAAATATTTGTCACTTGGAAAAAGGGAAGAAAACATTTTTTACGAGTTCATTTTTTAAATATTAATGATATTCAGAATTCAGTTAGTTTTACTACGAGAAACCCCGAGCCCTGTGATAAACCGAATGAAGACGTGGTTCACTTTGAGAACGAGTCAGTGGCAAATCCGTTTGTTCAATTTCCAATTGTTTCAGAAGACCAGGCAACGAATTCTAAATTTCATTTTGAGTCATTGAAAAGGGAGTTCGCTTCACTCTGTTTATCATTAGAGGCAAAATATAATGTTGGTTGTAACGGGGTGAACTTCTTGTTTTGTGAATTAGCCTCAATATTAAAAAATCACAACAACGTTCCTGTGACAGGCTTAGACTCAATAGAATCGGCTTTAAAAATATTCAAGACAGATTTTGGTCGAAACAGATTTTATACAAAAAATGACTTGATTGTTCAACCGAAAGCGGTGATAATTGGAGTAGATCTAGCCATTGTTAATAGAAAGGTAGCACGTATTCCGCGGAAGGGATACTACGTACCATTGTTTCAGTCCCTGACTGCACTCCTTTCGATTAAACAAATCGAATCCTATTGTACCGAGAAAAATGTCAATTACGGTTTTTTAAATGACGTAATGGACGGGAGCCGGATACTCGAATTACGAAAGCAAATGGGTGAGGGCCCGCCAATTATTTTTCTGGCGTTGAGCTTTGACGATGTTGAAATATGTAATCCGATTGGTATGCACAGAAAAATTCACAAGTTGTTTATAGTTCTATTCGAAATTCTAAACATTCCGCCTCTGCTCCGTTCAAAGCAACAATCAAAGCATCTTGTTTGCCTTGCAAAAACTCAACATGTTCGAAAATTAGGATTGTCCTTGCTATTTCAGATTTGATTAATTGTTTGAGCAGTTGTTTCAAGACAATAAATTTAAACGGTAAGGATTACCGAGTCGTTCTAGTGATGACACCAGCCGACACTTTGGCTTCCAATTATGTCTGGGGTTTCAAAGAATCAGTTTCCAAAACCATCAAGTTCTGTCGAACTTGTGAAATTTCGAGACCAAATATTTCGGACTGTTTTGACTCAATTACGTTTGTAAGGCGGGATAATGAAATACATCTCAGGCGCTGTGAAGAAATTAAAAGTCTGAATGGAATGTTAAAGGCAAATTATCAAAAAGAGACAGGAGTTATGTCTAGGAGTTGTCTCTTATCATTACCATTATCCAACATTGGACTAGCTGTGCATGATCCCATGCACATAATTTTAGAAGGTGGTGTACTAGCAACTGAGCTCAAGTGTTTTCTGATTCAGATCATAAAGATTGATAAAATAGTAACTTTGGCACAGATAAATTCCTTTATATCAAACTGGGAGTACTCAGATGAAGACAGAAAAGACAGACCCACGCAGATCGACGAAGTATGTATAAATGGAAAAGCAAAGTTAAGTTTGAGTGCAAAATCGCTTTATATTCTCTGCCAGGAGTTACCATTTATGCTTGCATCTTACGTTTCTGAGGATTCAGAATATCTTCTCAATTTTGTTCGAATTTTGCAAATTGCACAAACTTTTCTTTTCTCTGGGAGTTGTAGCCCGTCCACAGTTGGAAGCCTAAGGCATTCTATTGCAGTTCACCATCGTACTTTCATTGATCTGTATCCCTGGCAAAATGTAACACCAAAATTCCATTTCCTTTGCCACATGTGCGATCAAATACTTGAATACGGCCCAACTCGATATCAGTCTTGTATGAGGTGGGAATCAAATTATTGTATTTTAAAGCAAAGGAAATGGAAAAATTTTAAAAACATTTGCTACAGCATCTCACATTTTAGGCAGAAATGGATGGGTTCACATTTATCGAATATAAATTACTATGAAACCAAGCCTGTGATTAAGGGTTCCAAAATATGTATGTCACCTTCCGAAATAGATATAAAATTTATTGCAAACTGTGGAGGAATTTTAAAATACCCGATTCTAAGCGTTCGAGAATTAATATTTCATGGAATCTCTTACAAGCTTGGTAAAATAGTTGAACTCACTAACCCGTTTGAGGAGATACCCACATTTGGTCAAATTGAGTTAATTTTAGTTAGCGATGATCAACAGTACTTGTGTGTTGAGGTTTTGAATGAATGTGAATTTGAAGACCACATTTGCGCATTTTCGTTTAAGAGATCCGGTTCCCATCAAACGATAGAGCTGAAAACATTATTAACCCCTTGGCCTTGCCCCTTCCGTAGAATAAGGACTGCCGAATATATAATTAGGAAATATACTTCGTATTTGCAATACATATGTTAAGTTGTTTAACTATGAATTAAATAAATTACATAAGAATTTAATGTTATCATAATGAACCGACATAAGCTCGACTCAACATTATTATTTTCATGAACTTCAAGTTAGTATAAAACAGAACACAACTAGAAGACATGGATTCAAGAGGAATATACAGAGGAGGGTGTGTGAGTTGTGGTGAAGAAGAATGCACCGGATATGAACCCAAAAGTCCCAGTGACCAATGGTGTAATTATTGTGGTTGTCCTCCAATCAAACATAAGAAGCTCGGAGTGATGGTCAATCCTGCTTCGCTCCCGTCCATTACTGTTGAAGGTGAATTAGATTCACTTGGGGATGCGACAAATTTTGAAAACCAGCAACTTGCGGATTCTTCGCCTACGGACAATACATTGGGCGATTTTGTTATCCATAATGGAATTTTGTCAAAACCTAAATCTCAAACTGAGCCAACTATCATAAATAATTCGGATATAAATTCTTCCGTACACTCTGAGACTCATCCAAACACGCCTGTAAATTCGGAAGCACGTGGTTCATTTCCACCCAGACGACTAACCCTAAGGATGTCGAGGAAGGGTAAGAAGGTTGAAACTTCTAACCCAACAGGAGCTAAACGAAGTGACAAGTCGGTAAGTCAAATAACAATCTGCGTTATAGTAACCAACTTGGAGTAATATGTTAGTCTGGTTCTACTTGTCAATTTCAGAGAGGTTTCACTTTACCGACTTTCAGTTCGACTTTACGGATGGAACTTCTAAACAACGACCCAGTCACCCAAGTCTGGAAACTCCTTATCGATGAGTCCGCCGCTCATTTTCTAAAAGAGAGTCCACAGAACAGAGGAGAGTACGCCGAAATAGGCAAAATGGTCTATTTAGCCTATCCAAAAATTAAGCTGGAGGGAAATCCACCTTGGGTAATTAACATAAGTTACGATCTCAAATTTAAAGTAGCACGAATTTTTTAAACATAGTAGTATTTCTTTCACTTCCCTTAGAAACAATACACTTGCGCCCTTAGCCGAAAAATCCGGAAGGAAAGAATTCGAAGTGCTGGCGAGCTCAGGGAAGCGGGGTCAGGTTCGGGTATAAATCTTGCCCAGAATGAGGTCACCGAGGGGGATGGCGAGGTCACAATATTTCCGGAACCAACTCATTCTGATCGGTATGGCTATACACGAATTCCAGTTTGTATATTGATTTGGTGAATTGTTGTATTAATTATATTATTTTGTTTTATCATTATAGGCCAAAGAGAAATTCTTTGTTGGCTTCGCCTGTCACTTTTGACCCACAAAATTATAAAACTGTTCTGGCAGCCGAGCTCGTAAAAGAAATTCCAAACGAGAAAATTGTCAAGGAGTGTATCGAGAAGACTTTCCAGCTTAGATCTGATATGATTCTTTTGAAATCAACACCAGCCAGTATGTTGAGGGAGTTCACCTTTTTCAAAATTTCAGATTTTGTAAGTAAACGGATTGATAAATCAGTCGTGCAATATGTAATTATTTTTGAAGTGCTAATTACTTTGGGATATTTTATTGTATAGGTCCTTCACGAATTCAAATTAATGGTTGGGGAAAGGTTGTTTGATCTCATTTACAAAAATCTGAATGGATTAGTTAATCGAATGCGTGGTCCCAGCTTCAAGGTGAGCTTCGAAATTATCTGTATTTTAACAATATTCTTCTTTTGGAATTTCTCGTTTAGGAATGTGTTTTTCGTCTTGGTTACAGGAAACGATCGAAAATTGGAAGAATTTGGAGTCGCGTCTACTGTCCGGGAATAACAACTTGATAAAATTTTGTGAGGTAAAAACTTATACTGAAATTAGCCATCTATATTATCCAATTGCAGTGACAAAAAATTATTGAAATATTCCATTTCACTATACAGGATGATTCAAAATACTCGGAATGCTTTTCCTGCTCAGACACCAGTTTCCCATGCCTTTTTATTAGAATTGGTGAAGACAGCTTCGAAGACGCAGCAGTTTGTGGGTTTGGGAATATTACGACTGGGCTTTCAAATTTTGATGAAGGACTTATGGTTGTTTGCAGTATGTATTATGTGCTTGAGCTTGGGTTCGCAAAATCGTACATTAATACGTTGAACTTATTGGAAGCTATTATGCTGGGATTTATTCCTAAGCTCCCCAGAAAAGTCGCAACGGAATTCCAAAATATTGTTTCCAGGCAACACCAGATCTAATATATTTGACAACTTGTTAACGTTACTTTTAAAAAATTGTCTGTATTTTAAAATTATATTTAGACCATCATATTATAGGAATTATTGACATATGAAAAACTCGTATCATTTATAATAAGTCTATAGTCTATGGTCAATTAAACCTGTACGGTTTTTACCTTACAACTGTTAACTGTAGCACTAATTACTGCCTACGCCGGGGGGGAGGGGTGACTGATTGGGAGTTGCCAAGCATTTATTTCGATCATATTTTACTCCTGGAAATAGAGCATTTAATTAGTCCAAAAGGTGGAGCATTAATTCAGACGTAGAAGTGGAGCATTTATTCAGGCCTAGAAGTGGAGCATTTTTCTGAGGTATCGAAGGAGCATATTTCGGAGCATATTATGAGCATTGCGAAAATGTTCCACCTGAGACCCCGTCCTTCGCGGATAAAATGCTCCAACAATGCACTTCGTTTTTACAGTGTACTCACTCAAGAATTGAAGGTATTCCTGCAATTCCAAAATTGATGAATTCAAGAAAAGTCCTAGAGAATCCTAAGTTAGAAATGTGAACATACCCTTGACTCATCCAAGAATTTCTGAGCAGACATTGTGATGAACCGGAGATCTCCTTGATGAGCAATGACGTCACTCACAAATTCCTTCATACTCTCCCTTCCACTACTCTCTAAATTCCCAACATTCCGTTCTTTTTCCTCCAAAATCCGAATTGACTTTTCCATCTAAGATGTAAAAGTTATGCCTTCCGTTCTAGAAATTGGAAAAGTGTCATAAAAAATTAATACTAAATAATTTTAATTTGAGAATCCATGGATAATGCATTACTTGTATTTCTTGAGTTCATCCGATGCTATCTTTAGTTTGGTGACAAGTCTTGCAGATTGGTCAGGTGCTCGGTCAAACCGTGTTTTCAATGTAGTTCCATTCCTCTGAAGAATTGTGAGTTTGTCAACGGATATGACTTTGTCTGCAGTGGAGACCAATTCCCTCATCTGATCCAGACGAGACAAGTCGTCATTTCCTCACTGTGACTCACAATATCTTCTCGAATAGTCTGCGGGAATTATTATTCGAAATTTTTTAAAAATCCACTTTCAACTGCAACTGCAAAAGACTGACTGACTCACTTACTTTGACTTGGATGAATTGTCTCTGGACTTCTTCCCAAGTCTCTTTCACATTTTCTTCCATTCCAAGTGATTACTGGGACTCAGGATGAAGGAATAGTCCAACAAACACATTCTATTTTCTGTGCCATGTTTACACTTTTACGTTCATATTTTCTGTACTATATTTACACTTTTAAAGTTAGATTTATACTGCATTTACCCTTTTTGCTTCTGACTTGATATTCATCATTGTGTATATTTGTAACAACGTAGCGACCCATTTATGGGATGTTGTGAAATGATAATAATAATAATAATAATAAAGAGGAGTACAATTTACGGAGAAACAAGAATTTAAATACTCATTGAACTGATGATCAAACTGGCGCGCCGTGCAAGCGTAGTGGGTATGCCCGCCCCGTCAAATTGGCAATGGATTTTGTAGCCTTGAAAATTGAAAAAAATGTTTGCATTACCGGAACGAATTTCTAAAGACTAGAACATACGTTGTGAAAATTGATGGGATGAAACTTTTAACTAACGGAGTCGATCTGATAATCCATAATTTTTTGACTTTTTTCCTTATTAGGAAATCAAGCATAAAAAATGGTGCAATATTGGAATTATCTGTGCAAAAATTACAAATGAATTACCATCTATATTAATACTAACGATTAGCAAATACCATCTTACTGTTATTAGCCTCATCATCTACGGACTCACGAATTCCAATACTAGAAAATGAATTCATGGGTTTGACAAACTAATTTAGTTGATGACCGTGGCCATGGGTTGGAAAAGTCTTATTTTGTACAATCGTCCCTCTAATATCTAACGCTATGTGTGTGTTTCTTACTTTGATTTGATTAATTTAATTTGAAATGTAAATCATGTAATTTCAATGTATTTAATATGCATTTTTCTCTTTACAGCTAACTTTCTTGTTGACTTCATAAAAAAATTATAACTCGGATGGACGACACCCTCAAGATACTCTCATTTCAATGGCGAATATAGACAAAAACAGCCATGTTTAAAATATTTTTATGATTTATTCGCTTCATGTTCTTTCTTCACTTTTGTGAATATTGATGGAAATTGTGATTACAAATTTTTGAGCTTGTATATATACATCTTTTTTACTCCACGCGAAGTACCCGCATTGTATTTGTTGCCCCATGCCCTGCTTTCCATCCTGTAAGGACCACAATCGAGTCGCCCTTTTGAATCATCCCTCGTTTTCTCGCGTAATCAATTCCAGCCTGGACACGCAGATGTACATGTTCCATCCAATCATCAGGAATAGGAACTAGAACGTAAATGTATATTAAATTTTTAGAATTAATTTGTATATACAGTGTGTTTAGGCCAGGACGAAACGCACGATTGCTTCAATTCTGTCATTTACTCTCTCAGTCACCCTTTGTAGTCGCCAACTTTTAAGGAAATCATATCACTTTTATTCAATTTCATACATATGCATTTTTGGAGATTTCGTCCTGGCCTAATCGCACTGTGTATACTTTATACCTTCGTATTCAATTGGCAGAATTCCCCTGTATAGATGACATTGTCTTGCAACTCGTGAATTTCTCGTCACTGCTATAATGGGACACCTTGGACGATATTTGGATACCAAATGAGCTGAGCGTCCCGAAGTCGTAATGACAATAATGGCAGCCGCGTGACATTTATGTGACGCCTCGACACTAGCAATCGCAATAGTGTGTGGAGTGTCAACTGGGAGTACGACTTGGCGTACCAGATCTGTAAAAAGTTGTGTATGCCAAAGAGCTCCTTCTGCTTCCTTACAAATATTGGCCATTGTTCGCACCTGTTCTCCTCATATTTTATATATTATTTATATATCTATATGTACTATATGTTGTACAAAATTTTAATTCCAATCTTTGCGAATTAGTTTGTATTGATTTGAATTTGTTCTTACACATTCGACAGGATAACACCCCTTGGCAGTTTCGCCGGATAACATGACACAGTCTGCGCCATCTAGTATAGCGTTGGCTACATCAGAAACTTCTGCTCTAGTTGGTCTAGGTTTTGTTACCATTGACTCCAACATTTGGGTCGCACAGATGACCGGTTTTCCTTCCTGCAGTTTTTAAAAAGATATGTCAAACTAGAAAACCACCGACCTTTATTCCTTACCTTATTGCACTTGGAAATCATGGCCTTCTGTGCCAGAAAAACTTTCTCAGGTGGAATTTCAATCCCAAGATCACCTCTGGCAACCATAATCCCATCCGACGCATGAATAATCTCATCCAAATTCTCAACTCCTTGTTGATTCTCAATTTTTGAAATGATCAAAATACTTTTTCCGGCTTCTCCTAAAGAATTCCACAATTCACTCTTAATTCATTAGTATAATCATACGTTGACTTACCCAAAATTTTACGAATCTCATGAACTCCAGCCGCATTTCGAATGAAAGATGCAAAAATCATGTCAACTCCTTGTTCAATTCCAAATTGGAAATCACATTTGTCTTTATCAGAAACAGCTGGAAGATCAACCGCGACTCCAGGTAAATTTACACCTTTCCTACTTCCAAGCTTTCCATCATTTTCAATTTCACAGACCAGACTGTTCGTACCAACTTCCAAAACAGTTAGAGAAATTAAGCCGTCATCTACAAAAATTCGGTTTCCTTTCTTGACAACTTTTGTGATATTTGAGTAATCAATGTAGAGATATTTGGCGTTGGAGTTTTCGGCAAAGGATATGTCCGTTGTAACGCATATTCTTTCGCCTTTTTTTCATTTCGATTTCTGCAGAGGCTCCCTGGGAAGAAGGAACAGAACATCTTAAACAATTTGATTCAACATATACAATCTATATACAATTTTCATATTCCAAAATTTTGGTACTTACTCCTTCCAAGAGTCCAGTTCTAATCTCAGGTCCTTTCGTGTCCAGTGCAATCGCAATTGGAAACTTCTTTCCAAATTTTTTGTACAAATTACCAGTGGCGACTCTGACATTTTTAATCGTCTGTGCATGATACTCATGAGACCCGTGGGAGAAGTTCATTCTTGCCACGTTCATTCCTGTCACAATCATTTCCTCCAGCATTTCTGGAGAACTGGATGCCGGACCTATCGTACAAATAATTCCAGACAAACGATGGCGCGGGGCTTTTGAGTCAATGTCCAGAGCGCACATGTGCTCCAGAAATGTGTCAGCGTAGGCTCTTTCCATCTGTTCTCCCTGATGCTCATGTGTAGACGTTGAATTTGTATTGTTCATCTGAAAGGTATGTTACAAAAACAAAACAGAAATAATAAATGAGATTTTGTAACCAAAAGTAAAAGCACGATTGTTTATCAAAAGGTAAATCGACAGGAATGTCGAGTATACCTTGTAAATTTTTGTTATACTTTTGGAAAAATGTTGGAAAAAAGAAATATTTTGAATTCAAGGAGTGAATGCAGAGAAGACTGAATTCAAGAGAAACCAAATCTTGTTCTGCTATGTCTCTTATGTGTTTGCAACTCCGTAGAATTTTGCAATAGTGTTACAAATTTAGTTCATCTTTATCTGTTCCACGATGTTGTACAGGGTGGCGCATAACCACTTTGCTGCAAGGAACTTTAAAAAGGGAAAATGACCTGTTGATATTTTGATCTCATGTAGCGACTAGTTATTTTGTTTGTTAATGTTTTACAATTTCATGGTCTAACAAACATAATCTAAATTAATTAATTAAAACAATCAATTAATTTTATACTAATAATTTTGAATGTAATTCCAAGTAATACAGTGTTAGACGTAATTTCATTGCATATCTCCTCACATAGTCACACTACTGGTTGGAACTTTGCATTCATTTTCTAATGGTCATTTCTAACAAGGACGATAATAATACAGGTCATGAATCCTATGAGCCACCTTGAACATTTACTCACCACGAGCGAAGCACACTACGAACGACTTGTAAGATTAGATTACATTGAAGTTACGCAAAGTCATTCTTAATAGATGAATGGGCTTGAAAACGCACAGACATTGAGCTCATTGTGAAATGAATGCTGAACATATTATTTTACATAACACGACGTATGCACGACTAACTTCGTGTTAATCTAGTGTCAATGCATGCTTTGACATTGAAGTATTACGCGTGGACACCGCATCATAATGCCTGGTACAGTCTGAGTCTGACTTGATTTTGAATATGTAATCCTATTTGCGTATAATTAGGTCATTATAATTTGGAAGAGTAGAAAGAACAACACACTCCTTGGTCCAGAGCGTCCGTTCCATATGCAAGCTTCGTTGGATATTTGTGAACAGTGGAAAAACTGAAAAAAAATAATACACAGGGTGGGTCATAACTCAAAAACTTTGACGCAGCAAGTGTCCCGGTTTTGGAAATATTCATATCTACATAATCCATTCCAAGTATAAATACACACAGAACCATTTTTAAACAAATCCGACTAATGAATGAGTCAATGGGTCACTTTTGGATTTATTTTTATATAGTTGATATGGTCTCCTAGTTCTATCGTAGCGACAATCTCAAATTAATAACAAATTCTAATGATCGGTGTGTTCTTGGAACATCATCTACATTAAATTTGCGCGACAGAGACATAACAAATATTTAATATCATGAAGTAGAATTAACAGTTCAGACTGGGTGACAGCCCGTGGAAGAAATTTTTAGTTGATTAGGAGTTTAACGAGTTTAGGTTTTTTTCACTACTTATCAGCCGAACACGCACGGCAGGAATTTATTTATTTATCACTTGATAAAGAATCTTACATAGGATCTTCTGCACTAGCGATTGATGGATGACAGGCAAGAGAGTAAATGATCACTTCTTGGACAAACGACCTACGAATTTTACATACGATAACAGTCAAATTTATTTTGAACCTTAGGGGCAGGTAACACACAATTACTTTTAGTTTACAATTTAAAAGCGGCGCAACTTCAACTTTATTTCTGGTTTCTTCCCTGTGTACAGTCAACTCGCTATAAATATCGACTCTCCCTATGTGGAATACCTCCCTATATTGGTCAGAATGCCAGAACGGAAATTTTCTTGTTTATATTAATTCAATGTATAAACAGTTTTTTCTATCAAAGTTTCTGTATATCGTACGAATGTTTGCATTCTGAGAGTTCGATAAAGGGTTAAAAATGGAATCGATATTAGAAGTTGAAAGTTAGAATAATCCAATTAACCAAAGTACTTGAATTTCAGAGTGGAATGGACCGACTCACTATTTCCCGGGGCGTTCACCCTAGGCGTACGAACTTACGGGAGACCTTCTCTCAACTTGGGAGTAATGAACATGAATTTCACAATGCAAACCTCAACGTTATGTTGTATAGCCCCAACGGCCAAACTCAAAATATTTTGAGTTTCAGTTTGAGAGCACCTTATACACTACACGGTTTGTGCGAGAAAGTATCCTATGTACAGGGTGTCCCAGAAAATGCGGCCATACTTTGAATGACCATAGCGCTGTAACGCGATGTCCAATTCACTCGGGATACATTCTCATTGGAAAGCCAATCGCATTTGCAATAAGTGTCATCTCACTTCGAAATCCAAAATATCGAATAACAAGTCAAAAGGTCAAGATGAATCTTTTGTTCCGTTTAACCCATGATCAGATGGGCCCAAAAATTATTCTTACAAGCAGTCGAAATTAAATAACAAATTTTTTTGGAAAATTCGAAAAATGTTCCAAACAAATTGAATTTTCAAACACTTCATAAAAATTTTGAAGTTTTGAAAAAATACGAATGAAAACTGGAAATTTCAACGGCAACGACAACGTCGTTTATTCAAAAACTGAAAAATACTTCAAGAAAAGTTCAAAATTTTGAATAACTCAAAGAAGTCTTGAGTGGAAGAAAAAAACCAGTCCTGACACAGCAGAATCAGATGATGGTCGTGAGAAGTGCTGTGGAGAGTCCAAACAAATCTGTCTGTTAAATATTGTTAGGCTTTTAGGATATTTTATGATTTATTTGGTATGTATTTAGTATTGAGAAATATGATAGTAATTGTAAATTATTTGTGTAGCTATTCCCGTTCATTATTTATGTGACTAGACAGCCACCTATCCTTCCTCATCGAATCCTAGTGTCGTGTTCGCCTCACAGGGAAACTACAGCTGGGAGGGAATGGGAAGAAAGGAGAGGATTTGTGTGAGTGGCAGCTTATGGGAAACTATATGTATAAAAAATAGACGCTAAGTTTGAGTCGTTGAGTTTTAGATTTTATGGGAAGAGATTTACTCTTCCACAGAAACTTGTACAGTCAAGAGCTAATAACTTGATTTTCGTAAAAAGTGTAATAAAAAGGGAAGAGTCAATTAGTTGGAACTTGATCTTTGATAGTTAATTTATTGAGTTGATCTTTTGGTATCTCAGTCAGCAGTAGTCGTACACAGTACTTCACAGTTCGGTTTAGGAGATAACCTGAATAGAAAAG